>JACXGM010000934.1:0-20501 GCA_016801145.1 Umbra pygmaea
GCCTCTTGTGGCCGTGGAGAGGCAACACCGGCCTCTTGTGGCCGTGGAGAGGCAACACCGGCCTCTTCGTCAGACGACTCTGACCCACTTATAAGGTCGGGCATCTCCTCGTCATCGCTCTCTTCATATGTACGGCTCAGATAGGCGGCCCACCAATGAAACGAGGAGTCATCCATATTGGGAAACAGGCAGGCAGTCAACTTGGAACTGGGACTGTTAACAGCACTCTGGGGACTCTGGGTGGCCATCTTGGGACTGTGGGCGGCCATTTTAGGATTGGGGCTGGTAGCCTTCCTGGAACTAGGTCTGGTAGCCCTCTTGGAACTCTGGGTGGTCTTCTTGAAACTGGGACTGGGAGACACCATCTGGGAACAAGAACTGGGTGCCCTCTTTGGAGCTTCAAAAGGGGCAGGTGTCTCAAAGACACGAAGGGGAAGGATGTAGTCCCCATCCACAGCCTCCCTGACTAAAAAGTCCTCATAGGAGGCTTTGTAGAGGTCCCATAGAGGATCCGTCTGGGCCCAGCCACTGTACCACAGCTCACTCCCAGCCATGTGTAGGTTTGGCGAGGTATTCTGTAATGATCACTCCTCTGTAAGGATCAAACTTCCAACAGGTTAAAATGAACAATAATGTTTATTACATACAGGCGGAAAAACGGATCAGGATATCAGGCAGGCAGGCTATTAACACCCAAGGCATAAACAGTTCAGGCGAGGGTATAGAGGGTAATCCAAAACATCATATAGAATAAACCATGCACAGGTCAAGCCAGAATATCCATCCAAGAAAACAGGCAAAGGTACAAAGGACAATCCGAGACAAAATACTTAAATTCAATGCAGAGGTCAAGCCAGAATAACAATACAAGAAACTAATGCTTAGTACGAGAAATCAATACTCACAATACCTCGCAAAGAGGCTAAGGATTGTGTGTGGCTTAAATACAGAATGAGTGAGAGCAGGTGAATGGAATTAGGCTGATTGTGTCCGGGTATGGGAAATGTAGTTCTTTGGAGACCTGACTAGGGAAGCTGTAGTCCACAGGAAATAGAACTGGTGAATGGGAATTGTAGTTCTGAGCAACATAAACAAAGGAAGTGGCTGTTTTCTGGGAAGGAGAACTGGGAAACGTTACAACTACTAAGGTAATGTTAATGTTAAAACTTACTTAAAGCATTTACAGTATTATGTGGCCTGTTTTGCAATGTAACCTTGCATAGTGTATGGCTAATATTTGCAATCTTGAGTTAAATCTTACCATTTCTAAATAGGTATCTCCAGGTTCTTATTGACACTGTGACTAGTGGCCATGCATTATATCTACTGCCCCCTAGCACTTGAGCTTTTCATAGTTTATAATTAATACTGTATTCTATATGCTAATGTCAGAGTTTGCACTTTTGTAATGTATGTTTTTGTGGCTACAATTTGTTTATGTATACATAATTGATCATTCTCTCTGTTTCAGAGACCACACACACTTTCATTCTAACAGAGGAAGTATATTGTGGTAGTTGCACTCCAGTCATGCCAGTTACATCGGTAGATTATACTCCAAAAGAAATGTGGCGAAATTACCAAAATCTTGACTTTGAACCCAGTCTGTTCATGCAGAACGCTAAGAGATAATGTTGTGTTATTTATCTTTCATGTTATGTTAATTTTCAACTCTTTTAATTGTAATAGAAACAATCTAATCAATATTTGCCATGTTTCGATATTTAGCTAAATGTTTATGGCTGTTTGGAAGACGAGAAACAAAATATATACCCATGAGTCTGTTTTTCAGATGATAAAAATTAACTGCTTTTTAATAAGACGAATGAAGAAGCATATAGGCTATAATTCAAGCCAAACTCAAAATATGCAGGACCTGTCTGATTTCTTATTAATAAGGCAAAGAATACTAAAGATTAATTAAACATTACATCTTCTCATCTGAGTCTGACTGTAACCTGAGTCTGACTGTAACCTGAGTCTGACTGTAACCTGAGTCTGACTGTAACCTGAGTCTGACTGTAACCTGAGTCTGACTGTAACCTGAGTCTGACTGTAACCTGAGTCTGACTGTAACCTGAGTCTGACTGTAACCTGAGTCTGACTGTAACCTGAGTCTGACAGTAACCTGAGTCTGACAGTAACCTGAGTCTGACAGTAACCTGAGTCTGACAGTAACCTGAGTATTGAATTTGACTTTAATGAAACCACATTATTTAGCTTATCTTAGTAGTGTAAACATGACATTTTGAGCAATTGTTAAATGTATTTGGTTACATCCAAACCTCCATTGGCATTCCAGCAGCTTATTCGATATATCTATGCATGCGTGGCACCTCCCAAGCAAGCCTTTACAATGCATATACAGTGCATCCTGAAAGTATTCACAGTGCTTCACTGTGTCCACATTTTGGTATGTCACACCTTTATTCTGAAATGGATTAAATTCATTATTTCCCTCAAAATTCTAAAAACAATACCCCATAATGACAATGTTAAAGAAGTGGGTTTGAAATCTTAGCAAATTTAATAAAAACAAAAAATTAAAACATCACATGTACAAAGGTATTCACTGCCTTTGCCATGATACTCAAAATTGAGCTCAATTGCATCCTGTTTCCACTGATCATCCTTGAGATGTTTCCACAACCGGATTGGAGTCCACCTGTGGTAAATTCAGTTGATTGGACATGATTTGAAATAGAAAGGCACACACCTGTCTATATAAGGTCCCATTGTTAACAGTGCATGTCAGAGCACATACCAAGCCATAAAATCCAATGAATTGTCTCTAGACCTCCAAGACAAGATTGGGGAAGGGTACAGAAAAATATATGCAGCATTGAAGGTCCCAATGAGCACAGTGGCCTCCATCAACTGTAAATGCAAGAAGTTGGACTCTTCCTAGAGCTGTCCAACAGGCCAGACTTAGCGATCGGGTGAGAAGGGCCTTAGTCAGGGAGGTGACCAAGAACCCGATGGGCACTCTTGACAGAGCTCCAGCATTTCTCTGTGGAGAGAGGAGAACCTTCCAAAAGAACAAACATCTCTGCAGCACTCACCAATCAGGCCTGTATGGTAGAGTGGCCAGACGGAAGCAACTCTTCAGTAAATTGAACTATATGGCCTGAATGGCAAGCGTCATGTCTGGAGGAAACCAGGCAACCTCATCACCTGGCCAATACCATCCCTGTAGTGAAGGGACTAGTCAGGATTGAGGGAAAGATAACTGCAGCAATGTACAGAGACATCCTTGCTGAAAACCTGCTCCAGAGCGCTCTGGACTTCAGACTGGTGTGAAGGTTTATCTTCCAGCAGGACATCGACACTAAGCACACTGCTAAGATAACAAAGGAGCGGCTACAGGACAACTCTGTGAATGTCTTTGAGTGGCCCAGCCAGAGCCCAGACTTTAACTTGATTGAACACCTCTAGAGAGATTTGAAAATGGCTGTGCACCAATGCTCCCCAACCAACCTGATGGAGCTTGAGAGGTCCTGCAAAGAATAATGGGAGAAACTGCCTAAAAATAAGTGTGCCAAGCTTTGAGCATCATACTCAAAAGACATTGAGGCTGCAATTGCTGCCAAAGGTGCCTCAACAAAATATTGAGCAGAGGCTGTGAATACTTATGTACATGTGCTTTTTTGTTTTTATTTTTTATAAATTCGCTAAGATTTCAAACACACTTCTTTTACATTGAAATTTGAGGGAAATAATGAATTTAATCAATTTCGAAATAAGGGTGTAAAAAAACAAATTGTAGAAAACATGAAGTGCTGTGAATACTTTCCAGATGTACTCTAAGTATGCATATTAGCAAACTGCATTACTACCAACTCAATTAAATTTTTTCAGTCAAATACAATTGGTGGTGACGTGGTAGAATGTTCATTAATATTGCCAATGTTCTGCATTAGAGAAACATCGACTGTAGTTAAAATCAAGTGGCTGTTGAATAATGGAACATAGTGTACACTATATCTGGTTTAATAGAAGTTGTATCAGGGTGTCAAATCAAACACAGTAGCAGAGGAAGTGTCTTTGTGACAGGTAATAGACTTACCTAGAGAAGGCCGAAGTAGAAATTCACTATGAGGAACAAATGTTCTGTCAACAAAGGCCCTGGCCACTGGAGCTGCACAAACTACATCAGCAATCACATGGAAACATTATCAGTGTGTTCCAGGCCCAGAACTCATTCAACTGACAACTAAACAGACCATCAACAAATGGATGGTAATTTCACAAAACACAGAACATTGGAACAAATGTACAGAAAAGGAAACATTTGCTCCTAATTTCAGAAACTCTACTGTAAACATGATTATTAGGGAAAGTTTGGAAACACATACCAACTATTATAATCATATATCCACAATAACTGCATTATTGGAGCGCGTATCCACCCTCACGGGCCCTGGTGCTGACCCCTCTCACTGACTATGGCTTATGATGCTCAATATCTATTTTCTTACACTAGCTAATAAGGAAGTAGCAGATATTAATTCACCTCTACTCTCTCCAGCAAGTAACACCCAGGTCTGTCCCAGGGCGTTTAGCACTTTTTACCCCCGCCTAACCCCAGGACACCCCACAACTCCTCGGAGGGAGGTTCTAATGACAGAGCCAAATCTCATCACATGGGGGCTGTGAACCTTAGGGGCGGGTGGAGATTGTGGTGTGTTCCTGCTATCCCTCTGGCCTGAGACTCTGGGGTTAGAGGGTGAGAAAAGAGCCAGTGTTACACGAAAAGCTGGTGTGAAATAAACGCACACAACCGGCAGGAGCCCAAATACACACACATGTACATGCACACACAGACACTCACTATGTGGAGGTTCACATGGCGGCCTAAACACATCCTTTCCATCAGAGCCAAGGTCAGGCTGTCTGAATTAAATGGACACCTTCTCTGCGGGTGAAAAAGCTCTTGGTAATTAAATGCAAACAAAGAGTAATAAATGAACAGAGTGCTGAAACGGTGAGTCTAAACCATTGCGTGGGTTAGGGGAAGCCATTCTGGAGCCGATTTCTAGCTGTCTCTGAGAAACAAATGACTGAACTCAATGTGGCTCTTATAGGCTGTGAAAGAGATGAGCAATGTGCTCTGTTGTTCTCCTGGAACCTATTGTTAAACGAGTGATCCAAAAACCAAATAAAGGCATTGTATTTTTTCCACCGGAAAATACCATAAAATACAGATATTTTACTGAAACGGACACGGTATGGCCCACTATACGCTATAAACTTTGCTTTTAAACCCTCAGCACTGGCTTTTAGTAGTTGAATTTGAGTTATTCATCAGGCATGTAGCTGAGAAATTCATCAAAATGTCAGTTCTTTTTTCATGATTTAATAATTATTTGAAGAGTTCAATAAAAAAAGATTAATAACAATTATCTTTTGTTTTATCTATCTGTTATTAAAGTTGTTTTTGTCTACTGGAGTATTTATTTTGAATGTCTACTGGAGAGCAAATCTTTGGATAAAGGTACAGCATTCCTCTGTATATATGCATAAGCAATGTGTATGATGTCGTCTGGCCATAAAGAGTGTTCCTGCTGTACCAAATAGAATTTAAACTCTGAGCTATATTATCAGTAGGGAATTTTTATTTTCTTGCCTGTGTGCCAGTTAATGCTGTATCTCTGTAATGCATTTTTTTCAGAGCTTCTTAAACTCACAGTTGAGCTGAACCAAGCTATTATACCAAATATGTTAAACTGTATTATTTGCACTCAAAAGTTTAAACTAAAACATGTTTAAGTATTATCTCCATACATTTCAGCTGATTAAAAAAAAAATTACTTTGCTATTATGTGTTTTAGTGTAGTAGCATTTGGCTACAAAATTGCACTTGTGTTTACAATCTGCATTTAGTTCAACTGAGAAGAAAATATTCAAAAAGTATAGTGTAATAATTCAGAACATTGTGGGCTTAGAGCATTTCTCTGATTTTAGGTGGGAGATAGAGCACTGTATTTATTTTGATGTGGTCGGGGTACTCTGAGTTTGCACATTGATACTTTTTGTCATACAATTCCCCTTAAACTTTGACTTGTCGGCAACTCCTCAGCAGATGGTTGAGGATTGATCAAATTCTTCTGGTACGTGTCACCATGCCATGCCAATTCTTATTTCACTGCTCGTTGATACATGTTGATACATGTCTGGGAGGTTAGACACTCTGTAATATTACAACCACAATTTAATTTACAGGAAGCTGTAAACCTGCACACAAGAAGTCTCTGAAGAGTGATGTGATTAGGTTCTGGCGTCTGATTACCCACCTGTCCAACCCGAGCATGGCTGTACCAATTTGCGGCACCTCATCATCAGAATAACCAATGGTTGTATGTTAGAAAACAAGTTGTTTTTTACACAATCTCAAAATATATTGCATGCCTGCTGCTGCAACAAATACTGGCAGGTTGTAGAACATTCCGGAGGCAGCCAGCCAGCTGCCTCACATTGGGACCTTGTCAGGGGAGGCATATGAATGCCCCAGCAGAGGAGCACACGGCTGAGGCTGAGAAAAATGCCGGAGAATATGTTAGAGGAGAAGGAGCTGAAGAACATGCAGAAGAACCTGGCAAAGGAAGTTGCCAGAATGAAACTCCTAGCCATGCTGCCCTCATTGCTGACCTGCATCAGTGAAGGAAAATAGGTAGATGAAAACATCTCCAAAACCGCCACATGAGGCCACCTCAGTCGACGCCATTTCATACAGCCACAGCACTTTTCCTTTAACTTGTGAGGTTTGAGAATAATTGAGACTAAATTATGTTAATAACACAGCCTCCAGGGCTGTGAACCCTTGTGATGTGTCTGTTTTCTGTGTCTACAATATATAAATCTTTTTTTTACTGTGGGTATTGCATGGCCTTTTTGTACTATCAACTTTGCAATTAAAGCATCAACACTTGCTGGACTTTTCAGAGTTTAATAATCTGTGTTATTGATCACAGCATGAAGCTTTCTTTTCACTGCCGGAGGCGAGGTGGTATTTTACAAGCTGGGATGGTTTGAGATAATCATAATCAGCCTGCAATTTTCTCACTCACTCTAAACAAAGTCTATGTGTGTGTTTGTGTCAGAATGTGTGAAGTGAGGATATAGATGTCACTGCACAAAATGCTTTTCTGGGCTAAGAAACCAATACTCCCTTAAACCTGCTTCTATGATAATGTGGCTTGTACCTGCAGATCCAGACCAATGTATCCCTGCCACAGAACAACTGCTGGAGAGAGGGGCAAGGGGAGTGGGGGGTGGGAAGGGGTGCACCCACACAAAGAGAGCTGCTAAAAGCCTGTCCCTGCTGCCAGCCATTTCTGGCTGACACAATCATACACACGAGGGGTGAGGTGGTGGGGGTTGTTTGGTGGTGATGGGCTGGAAAAGGTCAAAAGACACTGTAGCTTTTAATTCGCATGAGCAAGTACATGTAACTCTACAATTGCTTACGCGCACAATATTTTCACAACACAATCTCTGTTAATGTCCTACCAGCCCGGTGAACCGGCTAAAGGAAAACTGAGTTGCCTAGTTGGCCGCTTAGACAATCACCAGGAAAATCGCTGCTACCCTCATTAAAGCCGGCATCAGTAGTTGAACCAAATTGAAGCAAGCTGAGAAATGGAATTGGAGAAATGTATGTGGAATTCATAAACAGATCTCTGACCATCAATTCCATAAATAAATTGTAGCCTGAAGACTGTTACTGTGGCTCTAAATCAAGCTTATATCTTGGATTCAGTTAGGGTACAAATGTTAAACTCACCTAATGAAGACTTCGTAAGTGGTATTCTTGAATAATCAATAGATCAATGTCTTACATTTATAGGTCCAACCATGTTTAGCAAATCAAGATTGCAGAATTAACTTCATGCCAAAGTGTATTGTCGAGTATGGTAGGAGGCAAATGTCCAATAGCAGGTATTTAATGAATGAAGGATGCACAAATTATAACCAGGAACAAACAAAAGACTGATTAACAAAACCAAAGGTGCGCAGAAGGGCACTCACTTAGAAAGTAATACAACTATTGAATACTAGAAAACAGATTTACTATGGCAAATTTACAAATGCAGGAATCATTAGTATAGCAGGCAACATGTAACATAAGAGCATTCCCTTCTGGAAGTAAATCTACAGGCAATAAATAGTACTTCAGTATCTCAGAGTGGCAGAGTAGCCACCCGAACACAAAACAGATGAACAAAGACTGACACTGACTGGACAAACACAGAGGTACAGTATACAGTTGGCTCAAAGGTATACACTGGCACCCTTGACTGGGAATGCACAATGCTAGAAAAACATTAAGTGCCCTATCTTGCACCCAGCGCAATTGACTTTTTAAACCGATGCATTCCTATCGTTCCTATGATTCGGTATCTTTCCTATTTTGCACCCAACTATTTTGCACAGTAGACTTTTCCATCCACAGACGCGCATCAGTAAATTAGCGAATGAACTTGCGCTCCCGGGGGCGGTTCAGCGAAAAGAGGAGGCGTGTTCCGGCGCAAACGTTCCCTGGTGCTATTTTGTTTCAGAAAACAGTTCCGCCACAGACCAGGAAAAACCTAGTCTAAAGTCAATGGGGCGTTATTCTATTAATATTGTTAATTTATTTACTTGGGACAGTGCACATTAATCAACAATCTAACACTTCTGTACAGACTGTACGTAAATGAGCTAGATTATAGCATAGATGCTATTTCCATCTGTAGTCCAAACCTAAACTGCATGTTTTTGATGGTGGGGGAAACCAAAGCACCAGGAGGAAATCCACGCAGACACGGGGAGAACATGTAAACTCCACACAGAAAGGCCTGGGATAACCGGGGTTCGAACCCAGAACCCTCTTGGTTTCCAAAAAAGAAGACACTTGGCCTTGCCGCCAGTGTTGCCAACTATGGAAGGTAGCTAAAGCCTGCTTGAAAAGTAGCTAAATGTCGCTAGATGAGTCATACGCTAATTAACATATTTGTGATGTCATCACGTCCACTGAACTAAGATTCTGCACACGACAGAAACAGGAACGAACAACTGTCTCAAACTCTTGTGATTAAGTGCATAAAAAATCTCTTCTGATTAAGTACATGAAAATAATAAAAATAAACTCTTAATTTTAAAACAAAAGCGATCGAACAATATAGATTCATGATTGTCCTTGACAATGCTGTTAGAACATGCGCAGCTCATTCAGGTCTATGTCAGCTGCGGTGTGTTAGTGCTGCTCCGCCTTCAACCCCTGCTCACCTTTCTCACTCTCTGTGTCAAGAGTTGCACTGAATAGAATAGACGGAGAGAGAGGTGTGCCTCCGATTCCTTGCAGGAAAGCAAGACCACACGATTGCAGCATTATACTAGCGACTTTCTTCTATGAAAAGTAGCTAAGGGTTGTCCAAAAAGTTGCTAGATTTGTCGCTAGTCGCTTTTTTGAAAAAGAGGGGTTCTGAAAAGTTGCTAAAGTAGCGACAAAGTCGCTAAGTTGGCAACACTGCCCGCCGCAAGACAACAATTCAAACAGGCTTCTTTAATGAACATGCTTTATAAAGCCCCAATGGTACAAAATAACTTCTGTAAACAAAGTACTGTAGTATTGTGTGCACAGCGCAGCGCCAGTCAATAAAAAACCCATTGAAAACCAGACATTTTCATGGATTTATAAAATGCATACATGACCATAATGTAGCATGTGCACAATGTGCATACACTTTGCTTCTCTCATCTACACAGACTGAGCAGTTCCCATTTTTGCAAACCATACATAATTATAAGGAAAAATATTACCACACAATTGAAATCAGTGTGGTGTCCAAAAATGTGAAAACATTTGGCATAAATCTAGTGTACACATTTACCCTTACCCAAATGATTCAGGCTGAAATTTTCACACTGATCAGTACTAGCCTAGAAATCTAGACGCACCCTAGCTGCAGCAAATATAATTTGCAGCTAGGGTCAGTCTAGCAACTCTCCGTTCATTGCGAGCTGGAAAAAACTAATTCTGGTCAGGCCAATCACACTGTGTATAGAGTCGGTGGGCGGGCTTATCCTAATTACGAGAAAACAAAGAAATGGTTGCTGCTGCTGGTGAACAGCGGTCTTGCGAAGCGGCTTTGGCCGCAAATCGGTAGATTTGGAGTTAATCTTTTCTTTGAGAAAATTAAAAAGATGGGCACTGAAGTCATTCTTACGAAAAGGAAGATGTGTTCGGAGATTTGCCGACTGGACACTTCGTTGCTCTGGTTGGTTGTAACGCTATCCTATTGCGTGCATAGGGAATTTGAAAGACCACCATTTATCCCACCCCTCGGATTGAGCACTGTCAATGGTGAGTTCCCAGACCCAACATCTTGATGTGGGTCTCGCTTGCCAGGCTAATACAGTACATCAACCGCAAGGGAACCCATTCAATCAACATACAAGTAAGTCATTTGCGATGCTAATAGTAAATTCACCCATGTCTTTGCAAAATACCCTTGCTCAGGTATTCCTGCCATATTCGAGGGGAATCCTTGAATGGCTGATGACACCATTTATGATGCCAGCAACAATGCGTGAAATGCTGTTCAATCGGAAACACACACAAATACGCAGTGTAATTGAACGAACATTCGGCATACTGAAAATGCACTTCAGGTGTTTGGATAGAACAGGAGGCACTTTACAGTTCAGTCCTCAAAAAGTCGCAGCATTCTTTGTGGCTTGTTGTGTTTTATACAACATTTCCATGAATACCTCTCTATAGTAAAACCAGAGAAACTGATGATTTTGCATTGGTCTCTTAATTATTTCCAGAGCTGTATAGTTTAGAGCTTATTGTTTTTGCAAAAGTTGATCACCATGGCTGCAATGCTAACTAACGTCTTTTGGTGAGTGAGTATGTTCTCACATGCATGACCCTCTTCACATTCAGGTTGTAAGAGCTGTATGGAAAAATGTTTAACGGATTTGTATTGATGCATATGTGAAAGGCTTGCAGTGATCATTATCTCTCCCTAATCCATTGGGAGTTGTTGCAATGAGACAAGCCATAGATGCAATTGGATATAATTAATGTAGGGAAGAGAGAGAAAGGAAGTAAAAAGTGATTTTACGAATGAAAACCCAGTCCACTGAAGGTAAAATATTTGATACTGTTCCATGCCCAGTAAAGTATATTTATTACAGCCGATCCTTCAGAATACCTTTGTAGAAAGCAGTCAATCACTGTAATCTGTAATATTCCCTTGATAACTGTATTTGGCAGTAACCAAGATGTCTGCTTTGGAAATCCAGCATTCTACTGTTTCTCTACCATCTGACTAAGAACAGCCTCGTTATACTATTGATAGTTTTCACCGTCAAGTAGAAACTTCAAGAAAACCACACTGCTATAATTTTCCACTTCCTTGTTTTCATTCTCCCTCTATTAGTGTCATTCATCTAGCTGTAATTAAGTATTTATAGTTGGCCTGTGATTGGAAACAGAACATTATTTTAACCTTTTTCTTTTTATTTGTAAAGCAGGTTGGAATGCAAGTTATGGTAAGATGTGTGCTATATAAATAATGATGGATTTGTAGATCTCTTTGTAAAAGTTAAATACAAATTGTGGTTGAGTCAGGGGCCAATCTGAAACCCTCTTTCCACACACCCACCTTGATGGTTTTGGATGCTGATGCCGAACTAACGTTCAGATACACATACACTACATTAGAATATGTGGGGGGGAAACATGGGTATTATAAAGAAATATTGCCTGCTTTCTTACAGTTTTGACTTTTACAATTAACTAAATCCTCCCATGGATTATTTTGTATCTTACACCAGCTATGTAGGTGATTGTTATTCAGAGACTGCAGGGACATCAATGACATTTTAAAGACCATGTCTGCCCCTTCGTTCACCTGAGGAAGCACCAGCCATGGGCAGCAAAGCTAAATCAAGAGAAGGGTTCAGTACAGATAATCCTGGCTTGATGGTGTTCTGTACATACATTCCAACCGGCTAGTCCTCTGAGAGAAAGTTTGGGAACAGTTTCTCAGTTTCCTCCGAGCCAAGCCTACCCACTCTATTTTAATATTAGATAGGAACTGATGATTCAATCAACAAACAATATTCTGTTTAGTTTGATATAAGAAAGCAGAGATAGTAGCTATATATTCTCGTTTTGGTAATTAGCCCAACACTCTCCTTTAATTCCTCTCAGCACGCAGACAATTAATGCGTTCGTTGCTCATCCACCCAAATGATTGTTTATTTGTCTTTCGTTGACTGCACACAGACCCCCACAGTCACACTGGCCCCGTGCTAATTATTTTGTCATCCCTCATATCTCTTTTAATTGTTCTTGGGCTGTTTATCCACAAGATCAGATGGTTAACTGGGAAAGATGGAGGAAGGCTGTCAACATAGATCACTGAGGAAGACAGATGAAAACACATCAAAAACCCAAAGAAAAGAGGCATCACACACAGATTGATATCTGCCATTTGAAAACACTCCACTGAGATCTCTAACATCTAGTACATGCAAATGTATTATGTATGTGTGTTTGTGTTTAAGGGTGGATGGTCGACAGGCCCATAACAAATGCATATATAAAGCGAGTGCTTCTTGAGTGCATTTATTTGAGGGGTGGGGCGTAGTAGCAAAACTATCATAATACTGTCATGGGTTCTCATCCATCTGCTCTATAAACATACAATATGTCGTTTTGGCCGCTAAGGGTCTTTCAATCAAAACAATAACAAAAGATGTACTTGGATGATGTCGGGAAGTAGCCTGGGATCATGGGATATGTTGTCGTTGTCAATGTTAACCAACTGATCTAGCGTCTCCGGGAGTAAAAAATGTTTACTGACAAGATAATGTATTGTTAAATATATTATAGCTTTATTCACATTATGTTGGCTGTTCCCTGGAACTTAGAGCAACTAGAAGAGTCAAAGGTTATATGACGCCATTGACCAGTGACAAAACAAACCATCCTGTGTCTTCAAGTTACATTACAAATTTCTCTGGGTTTGAAAGTTGGTGGAAACATTTGGGTTAATGTAAGTACACAACTTAAAAAAAGATATATTATAGGTATAGTGATTTTTGCTTCTTTTAATGCAAAGTACATCCTTTTGTTATTGTTTTGATTGAGAGACCCCTAGCGTCGAAAAACTACATATCTTACATTTAAGTGAAGGCTCTCTACACAGATTTGCTAGTCTCTTCCATAATCCCTTGCCCAATTAACCCTTAATACTTCCCTGTATTTCAGACTTGAGCTGCTCATTTAATAGACACCCATGTAAAAGACAAAAACACATTTATTAGTTATAGTAATAAACATGTGTTTGCATAAACATCAAAATGGTTGAGGTAAGAGGAATAGCTAACACCAGCTGAGCCTACAGTCTGTAGCTGGTCCAAAAGTAGGCAGTTAATGTTGTGCATTTCTAGCATTTCAAACGGTGACGTCACTCTTAAGACCTTGAAGTACACTCACCTAAAGGATTATTAGGAACACCATACTAATACTGTGTTTGACCCCCTTTCGCCTTCAGAACTGCCTTAATTCTATGTGGCATTGATTCAACAAGGTGCTGAAATCATTCTGTAGAAATGTTGGTCCATATTGATAGTATAGCATCTTGCTGTTGATGGAGATTTGTGGGATGCACATCCAGGGCACGAAGGTCCCATTCCACCACATCCCAAAGATGCTCTATTGGGTTGAAATCTGGTGACTGTGGGGGCCATTTTAGTACAGTAAACTCATTGTCATGTTCAAGAAACCAATTTGAAATGATTCGAGCTATGTGACATGGTGCATTATCCTGCTGGAAGTAGCCATCAGAAGATGGGTATATGGTGGCCATAAAGGGATGGACATGGTCAGAAACAATGCTCAGGTAGGCCTTGGCATTTAAACGATGCCCAATTGGCACTAAGGGGCCTAAAGTGTGCCAAGAAAACATCCCCCAAACCATTACACCACCACCACCAGCCTGCACAGTGGTAACAAGGCATGATGGATCTATGTTCTCATTCTGTTTACGCCAAATTCTGACTCTGATTAGTGGCTGATCCGATTTCTGAGTGGGCCAAGGAGATGGGTGGAAACAATACTGCTATTTTAACTCAGTATCTGAGAAAGGCTCTTTAAATATTTCAAAAAGCATTGCTCAAGAAAATATGCGTACACTTAAAAGAACTCTGAAACTTTTCATTTTGATGGTCTGTTTTGTCCATTGACTCAGCATCTCTGCTTGTATTATCTGCTTGATTCCTTTCTGATCTGAATATTCTTCTAAGCTTCCAGAAAAGGTCAAGAAAGTAATTAACCTTGCTTTTTGCTTTAGCAGAGAGATGATGAAACTTACCGGGGTGCATGCAGGCACACAAACTGACATACGCACTCTCTCACTCACAAACACACAACCACAAACAGGCAGGGTAGCCAATGTCTTTTTAAGACTCAAAATACAAATCTGCAAAATATGTTTTGCCCAATTATCAATGAAAATAAAGAGTCAAGTTTCTCTCTGATTATCTGTGAATTATGTTTCGTTCTTAGCCTGCCCATGAGACTAACATCTCTTTAACAATGTAGATATAGTACAGTTGCTGATCTATTTTTCTTTTTTCAGCAGCAAGCTAATATATACAGCTGTTTTACAATGTTCATAATATGGATCATTTTGCAATTTTAATTGGTATTTCAATCCCCTGCAGGTATTTCTCTAAGAGAAACAGTCCAAAACCTCTGTCTTCCTGAGAATCCACTGAGGGTAACTAAGGGGGTAATTAGTTTACAGCCCAAGTGGTTCGCTCACAACAGCCTGTTTTGAAAAAAAAATTATGAGGACAGGGTCTTTTGAAGTTATTGAAAGTCACAGGCAAAAAATGACAGCTGAATCTTATGACAAAAGCTTAGTGTTAATGGCTATACATGTTTCACATTTTTGTAGTTAATAAAACATTATAGAAATAGTGTCTTCAACCAGCCTACTAACATTGTATTAATTATTTTAATCTTCTTAAATACAGTGTGCATTAGTTGAAATGATTGAGAGGGATGGGGCACACGCATAGTGGCAAGGATTTTAAGTTGGACAGAGGTCTTGCTTTGCAAATGTGCTTTGTTGTGTTTTGTTGGACATTGAAAAATGAAACCAATTTTTTTTTAAACATTTTTTATTAACATTTTATTAACACTTGAAAAACATGGTACTGAAAATAATAATAAAGCTCAATTATTGTTAGGTGACATTGAATTAATGTTGCAAAGTAATTGTAAAATAAATCAATATTTGCTTGCCTAAGTATTTAACACACACATAAACAGAGCCACATTTTGCTGCAATATACACTCACTGGCCGCTTCATTAGGTACAACTTGCTAGTATCGGGTTGGACCCCCTTTTGCCTTCAGAACTGCTTCAATTCATCATGGCACAGATTCAACAAGGTGCTGGAAACATTCCTCAGATATTTTGGTCCATATTAACGTTATTACATCGAATAGTTGCTGCAGATTCGTCGGCTGCACATCGTCTGCCGTTCCACTACAGTACATCCCAAAGTGCTCGATTGGATTGAGATCTGGGGACTGTGGAGGCCATTTGAGTACAGTAAATTTATTGTCATGTTCAAGAAAAATGTTTGAGATGGTGTGAAATTTGTGACATGGTGTGTAATCATGTTGGAATTAGCCATTAGAAGATGGGTGACATTTAAACAATGCTCAATTGGTACTAAAGGGCCCAAAGTGTGCCAAGAAAATATCCCCCAAACTATTAAACCACAACCACCAGCCTGAACCGTTGATACAAGGCAGGATGGATCCATGCTTTCATATTGTTCATGCCAAATTTTGACCCTATGGTACCACCTGAATGTCTCAGAAGAAATCCAGACTCATTACACCAAGGAACGTTTTTCCAATCTTTTATTGTTCAATTGTGGTTGGCCCATGCAAAATGTAGCCTCAGTTTCCTGCTCTTTGCTGACAGAAGTGGAACACGGTGTGATCTTTTGCTGCTGTAGCCCATCTGCTTTAGGGTTCGAAGTGTCAAACCAGTCTGGCCATTCTCGTCTGACCTTTGCCATAAACAATGCATTTTTTCCCAGAGAACTGCCACTCACTGGATATTTTAACTTTTTCTGACCATTCTCTGTAAACCGTAGAGATGGTTGTGCGGGAAAATCAGTACTTCAGCACGTTCAGAAATACTCAATACACCTGGCACCAACAACCATGCCACATTCAAAGTAACTTAAATCACCTTTCATCTGCATTCTAATGCTTATTTTGATCTTGAAGCAGATCATCTTTAAACATGTCAATATGCATTTTTACATTTTTAGTCATTTAACTGATGCTCTTATCGAAAGCGACTTCCAGAAAGCCCGAAGACACAACAACATTTAGCACAGTCGGGAATTGAACCTTCAACCTCCGAACAACAAGTCTGACTCCCTAACCACTGAGCCATCTGCACCCATCTGCACGTGCCTAAATACATTGGCTTACAGCCAAATTATTGGCTGATTAGATATTTGCGTTAACAAGCAGTTGAACAGGTGTACCTAATGAAGAGGCTGCTGAGTGAATGCTTTAAAGCTGAACTACAGGTACATACAATTTTTGTATTAATAAATGGTTAATGTATTAGCCTGGATTGTGGAAGGACTTCCCACAATAGGAGCTGGTGTCATTCACAAAAAATACTGCTAAACAAATCATTGGTCTGGACCATAGACTGTAGAGAAATATGGACGTTGTAACAGTGACATCACCCAATGGTTTCTGAGAAGCGGTTTTGAAGCTCATTGTGGGCAGAGACATTGTTGCCATCTTGTTAGCGCATCACTCAACGTCACTCTCGGATATCCAAAAATGGTCAAAGAGGTGAAGCGTGGGTGGAGCTGAGGTGCCTGGTTGCAATGCCCATCGAGGTGCGACATTACCAAGTTAGTGAGAAGCTAAATGCTACCAGTATGCTACTTAGCATTGCTAGCGATTTCTAGTCTGCAATAAAAACAATGTTACGTGTAATGTGTAATTTTGCTCTTTGTAAGACGACGGAACCCTCAGATTATATTTATGTTCATGATAAAAATGTTTAATTCATGTGTAATGTTCCAATAAATAAATATAACATAACTTAAGAGTATCAATAATTTCATAAATATACATGTAAAAACCTCAAGAGTCTAATCAAGTTTCCTGTAGGGCTGGGCGATATCGAGATGTCGGTATATTCGAGTTTGGTTTTGAGCAAGATATGAAAAATGGCTTTGTGTGTTTCTGCGCGTGTACACTTAAAAAACAGGAGCCATCCGGCGCGCTCTCTTCTGTAGAGCTCCCTTCCCCACAGCGAACCTTGGTCTGGGTTAAACGCATGTAAAGACAAACATCTCCAATCAATCGTCAACAGCCTTGCCCATCTAAATTAGGTAGCTTCAAAAGGCAGGTAATCTCACAGTCAAGCATAAAGATAATATACTTTAGATTACCTATTCTTTTTTTAATAGATCAAATGCTTAACGTATGACTTTCATATGCATGCATAACTGCATTAAAACGATTGCGGCCAAGTACAGCAATAGCCTACTCACACAACTAAACGAGCACACATTAGAACCGAAGTGTACTGTAAACGAGAATTCAAGCAGCTGTTGCCTCCAGCAGACATTTTTTAGCAAACTGCTGCAGTAACATCCTTTTTTCCTGATCGTTTTAAAATAAACTCAGAGCAGTTAAAGTAGAACAAATCTTAAATGTAAAGACGTAAATGTAGGCACACGTGATATAGTAGCATAATGTATATGTTCAAATACATTAATCACATAAATCCGATATAGGATTGAGCATTGTCCTTTTCCGGAAATACATTTGGATGAAATTAATAGAGATTAGAACATTGCTAAACATCAGTTTTCAGGAGTCAGGGTCTTGGTGAATGGTAGGCTCTTAAAGTAGTGAATGGGCACCAGGTAAAACCAAGAGGGTTGACGTTCCAGGGTGTGATAAATGAAAAGAATGTCCAGAATCCTAGGCTGGTGAGGACAGATACTCCAAGGTTGAGTCTCCTGGGTGGGTGCAGAGAAAACAGGCTGTATGTATATATTTACACAGGACAAGTAATTCCTGGCTAAGCAAAACACTGAAAGTGCACAATATAGAGATGATGGCAGTGCGTCTTTCACCGATAGGCATCTTAAGAATAAACGTTTATCTTTGATATCCATTTTTGTCATAGCTTGGCTGGTCTCTGCTTAATTAGCCTTTGCCATTCCTATTCCTATTTAATAAAGACGCAAAATAATGAAAACAGTTGTTTAATCTTGAAACACTAGCAGCGGAGAGCCTAGACACCATCTGAGATTCCGCTGTCACATATCTAATTGTTCGCTCTGCCCTAACTGTAGAACCTCACGGAATTTACCAACTACATGCAAATCAAGTTTGAACAAACCTATTATTATAACAACGTGATCTCTCAGAAATCCGTGATACTACCACGGATACTTAACTTTAAACTCCGTGGCAGTTTCACAGAATGGCTGAATATTCCGTGGAATAATCACGGATCCTTAACTTCTATATCCGTGGCAGTTTCACGGACTCGCAGCATGACGTGGACGGGGGTATAAACACACGACTCGCATACCAAAGGTTGCGAGTTCAAATCCATGTGGAGACTTTGCATATATTGTGTTTTCTATACCAACGCGATGCAAACGTTTTCTAATTGTGCTTTTTTATCTTTTTTTTTACTCACTATCACCATGGTTACAAACAATACATTACGACATAATTCAAGTTACATCGAGTTAACAGCAAGGTTTCTGAGTGGTTAAGTTTAGGTTAGGGGTTTGGGAAAGGCCTACATCGAATTAACAGCAAGGTTTCTGAGTGGTTAAGGTTAGGTTAGTGTTTGGGAAAGGCTTACATCGAGTTAACAGCAAGGTCTCACTGTGAGCCAATCGCAGACTTTTCCGTGAAACTGCCACAGATTTTGATCCGTGTTCATTTCACAGGATATTCTGCCATTCCGTGGAACTGTCACGGATTCTGATCTTCATATTCCGTGGCAATTTCACGGATTTCTAAGAGATCAGGCTGTATTATAACAAGTCTTATTATAATGTACATAACAAAGAAAGCACAATAATTTACACTAACAACCAAAGTAATTAAATCATTTAAAACTACGTGCAGTTGGAAGACCACAGGCCACACAAGGAGTGCAACTACCGCTTCTCAGGTCGTGTGGAGGCCGGTGATTTTATATTACTTTGGTTGTTAGTGTAAATGCCTCCACACAACCTGAGAAAGCGGCTGTCGCACTCCGGCTCGCCCACTCTAACTAACAGTGGTGGGCCGTCAGGGCCTGCAAGGCCTTCTCTGCAGGCCCAAAGATAATCAGAATCAGAAATGTTTTTTTGTACTTTTTAATATATTTTTTAATAATATATATTTTACAAAGTTCATTTAAATGAGTCTATATGGTGATTTCATTGCTACTGTACGTTCTTTTCAGTTGCCTTGCTTTTAGCGCAGCTCATATAAATGAAAGATTTTATCCAATAAGATTTTTTCATCTGTGTTGTCTCCGAGTAGACTAGGGCATTCAGAATTCCGAGTGAATGCCATCTGCTGTTGAAGCCCATCAGGACCATGTTGTTGATTGTCATATTTTTAACCAATCAGATTTCGACTTTACCATGATGGGTGTGTTCTTTGACCAAGTAAATCGTTTCTGCCGGCCTAGCCTTACGTCAGCATCGTTTCTGATGCTGATAGGAGGGGCAGTTCAAAAAAACGTTTGCCATCCGAACAATAACTAGCTTATACAACTACTAGCATTGGCTAGTTTAGCTCTCCCTTCTCCGATTGTGGCGAATATAGGACTGGGCAGGATCGACTCTCAGCACTGGGCAAGATATTTTATTGGAACTTAATGCAAAGATGTGCTGTACAACCGCGTCATAGAAGTCTTTTTAAAAGAGAAAGGACTTCGTTTTCAAATAATGAGCAGCTTTGGTGAGTTTGATGGATTTTTACATATTTTTACTAGCAGGGCCTTACCTAGGGATGGGCCGATATCGATACCAGTACATTTAAGTACAGGAAAGAATGAAGGATGCAATTCGGTGCATACTGTAACTGTAGAAAACGGCATGAGCAACGACCTAGCCTTTGAAAGCCACCTTCAGCGAGGATAGACAAATGTCGGTAGTTTGCAAAACTTCTGGGTGAACAAAATAGTGGTATTTCTGAGTTCTGACATACTAACATTAAGAAATATAACTTAAAAGAAATACGATGTAGCCTATTTATATTTTGTTCAATAGATTACATTGTTAGTACAGCTATTGTGAATCGATTATAATAAAACAATAAAATACCTTAACAGAATAATATGATTAGGTAATTATCCCTGTTTTGGAGAAAGTCACTTCAAACAGACATTCTCATCTTACACAAAACTTCTGCAATA
>JACXGM010000934.1:20601-34693 GCA_016801145.1 Umbra pygmaea
ACCATTGACATCTAATAAATATTACACATTCTTGACCTGCAATGTAAATGATGTTCTTCTGGATATGTAGGAATATTTACTTTTCTATATTTGAATTGGCTGATCAACATCTAAGAAATAGCAGATTTTAGCTTGATAAATGTGACATTTGGCATAGTTCTTAAAAGTACTCCTATCGGTACTCGTATCAGCAAGTACCTAAAAATGAAATACTCTGTACTTGTACTCATTCCATAAAATGTGGTATCGGCCCATCCCTAGCCTTAAAGGCTCTTAACGGGGCTTAGTGCATGTACTGTATTTGTATTCATGCAGGTGGAGATAAACAGACACACTTCATCCTAGCGCCAGGCCTGTTAAATACTTGTTAATTATTACTGCTTACTTTAGATCACTACTGGTGTGACGCATGTGCAGATCGTATATATAAGGTCTGTGTTTCAGATTCAGGGGTCGTGGGCTGTGCCTTTGAGTGTGCGTGGTTAACCTCGATGTGCGTTTAATAATGTGTAGTGTTACATTCTTATGGTTTCAGTCGTGTCGGGTCAATTAGTGTATTGTAAGTCTCATAGGTGTTGAGCCTCGTGTTAAATAACCTTTATCGAGTGGAATAAACTTATCTTCACTATGAATATGGGGTGCATTATATGGCGATTGACAATAACCTATAGCCCTAGAATGTCATTGTGAGGTTATTATAATGCGTTTTCATTTTGGGAAGATAGTGAAGGTGTAAAATGCACGGCCCGCCACTGCTAACTAACCATACCCTTACCTAACTGAGGAACCTCGTTAATGGAAATTTGCAAACTTGATCTTATTTTGTTAACAAATATTATCATCATAAATTCTAACATTAACTCAGCATCGTTAACGCAGCTTGGCATCGCAGGATGGCTAACCCAGAGCTAATTAATTAGTTGGCTAGTTATCTGAATGTCTCAACAGAAATTGAGACTCATCAGACCAGGCAACATTTTTCCAGTCTTCAACTGTCCAATTTTGGTGTGCTCTTGCAAATTGTAGCCTCTTTTTCCTTTTTGTAGTGGAGATAAGTGGTACCCGGTGTGGTCTTCTGTTGTTGTAGCCCATCCACCTCAAGGTTGTGCCTGTTGTGGTTTCACAAATGCTTTGCTGCATACCTCGGTTGTAACGAGTGGTTATTTCAGTCAAAGTTGCCCTTCTATCAGCTTGAAGCAGTCGGCCCATTCTCCTCTGACCTCTAGCATCAACAAGGCATTTTTGCCCACAGGACTGCCGCATACTGGATGTTTTTCCCTTTTCACACCATTCTTTGTAAACCCTAGAAATTTTTGTGCGTGAAAATCCCAGTAACTGAGCAGATTGTGAAATACTCAGACCAGCCCATCTGGCACCAACAACCATGCCATGCTCAAAATTGCTTAAATCACCTTTCTTTCCCATTCTGACTTTCAGTTTGGAGTTCAGGAGATTGTCTTTACCAGGACCACATCCCTAAATGCATTGAAGCAACTGCCATGTGATTGGTTGAGTAGATCATTGCATTAAAGAGAAATTGAAGTGTTCCTATTCATCCTTTAGGTGAGTGTGTATATATATATATATATATATATATATATATATATATATATATATATATATATATTACAGCTTTATTTACACATTCTGCCTCACAACATTCAAGTAACGTAAAAAGTATGTTTAGGGTCGTTGTTCTGCTGGAAGGCCCATCTTCAGCTTTTCTTCAAGGATGTGATTTTTTTTGGGTGTGTTTTGTGTGGTGTGCTTTTGCCAAACATAACGCTTGCAGTTCAGTCCAAAAAGTTCAATCTTGGTCTCATCTGACCATACAACATTTTACACAGGTGTTGAGTGTTCTATAATGGCTCTGTTATTTGTCACCCAATCTGCTGAATCTAAATGGATTCTTTTTTACGATAAGTGATTTCATGTTGTGCACTAAAAGAGTTATACCCCTCTCACGGTCTTCCATTCCTTCTCACCTTAGACCCCAAAACTAGTTACAACAACTTTAGCAACATTTACTGCAACCTACAGTAAGTCTTCCTATATTGATATTGATCCGTCTCTCAAAATGCTTTTGAGGAACTCCTCCATGCATACATTTTACAACTCAATTAAAGTATTTGTGTGTTTGTTTGTTTGTGTGTGTGTGTACAATCACTGTATTTCAGGTTATAATAATGGCTTCTCAATGGGTTTTAGAACTGGACTGGATAGCCCATTCAAATAATTAAAATGTATTGTTTGTGTTTTGGATCAGTGTTGCACTTCAGCTTATAAAGGTTGATATTCTCATAGAATCCTCTATGCAAAGCTGTCCCTATGTCACATGACATGTACAGTGCATCAAGAATATTTTCACAGCACTTACATTTTTCCACATTTTGTTATGTTACACTCTTATTCCAAAATTAAATTCATTATTTCCCACAATGTTCTACAAACAATACTCCATAATGACAATGTGAAAGAAGAGTGTTTGAAATTTTAGCAAAACTTGGGGATGTTGTCCTTATAGAAGATGAACCTTCGCCCCAGTCTGAGGTCCAGTGTGCTCGGGAGCAGGTTTTCAGCAAGGATGTCTCTGTACATGTCACTGCATTCATCTTTCCCTCGATCTTGACTACTCACCCAGTTCCTGCTGCTGAAAAACATACCCACAGCATGATGCTGTCACCACGATGCTTCAATGTAGGGATGGTATTGGCCAGGTGATGAGTGGTGCCTGGTTTCCTCCAGACATGACACTTGCCATTCAGGCCATAGAGTTTAATCTTTGTTTCATCAGACCAGAGAACTTTCGTTCTAGTTTTCTGACAGTTGCTTACTTCTGGCTACTCTACCATACAGGCCTGATTGTTGGAGTGCTGCAAAGATGGGTGTTCTTCTGCAAGTTTCTCCTCTCTCCACAGAGAAACACTAGAGCTCTGTCAGAGTGACAATTGGGTTCCTGTTCACCTCCATGACTAAGGCCCTTCTCCCCTGATCACTCAGTTTGATAGGGCTGCCAGCTCTAGCAAGAGTCCTGGTGATCCCAAACTGCTTCCATTTACGGATGATGGAGGCCACTGTGCTCATTGGGACCTTCAGTGCTGCAGATATTTTTATGTATCCTTCCCCAGATCTGTGCCTCAATACAATACCTGTCTTTGAGGTCTACAGACAATTCCTTGGACTTCATGGCTTGGTTTGTGCACTGACATGCACTGTCAACTGTGGGGCCTTATATAGACAGGTGTGTGTGCCTTTCCAAATCATGTCCAATCAACATAATGTGGACTCCACTCAGGCAGTGGAAACATCTCAAGGATTATCAATGGAAACAGGATGCACCTGAGCTAAATTTTGAGTGTCATGTTGAGCAGTGGATTCTACATTGCTACTCTGCCATGAATCCAATTTTAGCCCAGTGTCTTTTGATGATGGTGGTGTCATGTGCAGTGTCTTTTGATGGTGGTGTCTTGTGCAGTGTCTTTAATGGTGGTGTCATGTGCAGTGTCTTTTGATGGTGGTGTAATGTACAGTGTCTTTTGATGGTGGTGTAATGTGCAGTGTCTTTTGATGGTGGTGTCATGTGCAGTGTCTTTTGATGGTGGTGTCATGTGCAGTGTCTTTTGATGGTGGTGTCATGTGCAGTGTCTTTTGATGGTGGTGTCATGTGCAGTGTCTTTTGATGGTGGTGTCATGTGCAGTGTCTTTTGATGGCGGTGTCATGTGCAGTGTCTTTTGATGGTGGTGTCATGTGCAGTGTCTTTTGATGGTGGTGTCATGTGCAGTGTCTTTTGATGGTGGTGTCATGTGCAGTGGCCCTAGCGGAGGTACTAGAGGCCTGCAGATCCCCATTCTTGTTTTTGTGGTTCTTAGGAATTTACTTTGATTCTGATATGATGCAGTTTTGGAATCTGTGTGCTAAGTCAAAAAAACTAAAGCTGATGGCATTGGCAAAAATACATTTTCTATTCTATTATCTCTCTATCTATTTCCCAGTCTAACACTCATTTTGACTATACTCTTTCCTGTTGCTCACTTTATTTCATCGCTCTCCATTTTTTCCTCCAGTGTCAAGACAGTTTCAATTTAGTCAATCTACACAGGTGTCGAGTGGCCTATAATGGCTCTGTTATTTGTCACCCAATCAGCTGAATCTAAATGGAACTTTTTTCTGGTAAGTGATTTCATGTGCACTTAAATGTGTTATACCCCTCTCACGGTCCTCCATTCCTTCTCATTCTCTCCACTTCTACTCATCCTCCTCCCTCCTCCATTCCATTCTGTGCTTTGGTTTTCCAAAACAAGCTTGTTAAATCAAATAATGTTTTCATTCTATTTCTCAGCAGGGGAACTTTCCAGAGCAATCTGCATGTGTTCATTCATGTTTTGTTATTTCCTTTACAAGCAGAAACAAAATAAAAACAAAAAGTAAAAAATAAAACACAAAACCAATATAGTATCTTCTACTTCATAAATCAAGCTAGTAAACCATAAAGCTTCTAAAGCAAGTAACCCACACACATTAAAATCTAATTAAACATTCACCTGTACAGATGCTTACTTATAATACTGCTACAGCAGACAGTGCAGTAAGCTCATTAGTTCAGGTTTTGCCCTGAAGAGGGCGCCAGAGACAGTACTCATCAATATACATCAGTACGCATCAATAGAAATTTTACTACACCTAAAAATGAAGAAGTGTCTCATCATGTATAATGTATATTACCCCATTCCCTTCTCTTCCTTATCAACCAATCCGGCATGCTTCATCTTCTCTCTCCTTAGTGCTCTACTGTCTTTTGTCAAACTGCTCCCCTAGGTACCACTTAATTCGTCCTCATCTCTCTATCTCCATTACACAACACATCCATGCCATATTCACACATCCATGCAAACACACGTAACTTGTAAATGAGCACACACACTTGCACACCCATGCATGCAGCCTTAAAAACACACACCGAGAGAGAAATTAGAAAAGTCACCACTGTGCAGAAATGTAAACAGAAAGATTTTCATTCAGCATTACACAATTATTTTTATATTTAACCTTATTAAATTACTTTATTTTAGCAGGGGAGGTCATGCTGTGACCAAAGGTTGCAACACCATTTATAAACAATAAAAGTATGAGGAGCACCCCTCAAAAACATTAAAAACGCCATTCAAAGGATACAAACACATTCTTAATGGAAATATTCCTCTATCATCTTTTTGAATTTCATTAGTGGAACCAATTCCTTCAATTTATAGTTATTGAATTTATTCCAAATGTAAGGTGCAGAAAAATGTAAAGCCTGTCTTCCTAACTCCATGGAGATTGCAGATATATCTAAAGTTAACCATCCCTTTGACAGGGTTTGATAGTTTGTACTTCTGTACACCATCACCGATGTAATGTATGGTAGTAATTTATGCTGGAGTGCTTTAAAAAATAAATAATTAAAAGTATATATCTTTGTGACTTCAAAGACCTACGCTGTGATAAAGAGAATAATGATGTGTACTAAAAAAGTCACCTGTATTAAGTCATAATGTACTATGATAAACTGCATTAAAAGGTTTCAAAACAGAGATCATCCAGGTAAATAATATCACCATAGTTAATAACCAGCATGAACCTCAGCTGATCAATTGGTTTTCTACTAGATAATGTAAAGCATGATATTTATATATTGAAAGCCAAGTTTCATCTTCTGCTTTATAACAAGTTAATCTACATGTTTTTATAAAGAAAAGATTTTCATCTATTCGTGTAAACGAAATTTACAGGCACCTTTTTAAGTATAGAAAATAACATACTTTTAACACCAACTTCAAATCAAAAAGAGATTTCTGCAGGACATTAAATGCAACCAGAAGCCTACAAAGAGTCTGGTCAACTGTATGAGCAACAGCATATAGTACAGTTTCATCTGTATAGAGATAATAATAATCAGATTAAAAGCATCAACAGATAGACCAATGTTATTTATATACAGGGAAACTAAATTTGTGCCAAGGATTGATCCTTGAGGGACCCCCTTTGATATATTAATAAAATCAAATTTCACCGCTTTTGTGAGTAAACATTGAGATCTGTCAATTAAGTCATTTTTAAACCAGCTACAGTACAAGTAGCTTTTCAATGCCTATTTCTGTCAATTTCTGAATGAGCAACAAGTGATCAACTGTGTCAAAGGCTTTTTATAGTATCAATAAACAGTATTTCCTGTTATCTAGACAATTTATCACATAATTTAAAACGAAGGAAGCAGCAGAAATACTTCTATGTCTAGACCGGATATTTAAAGGTATTACATTTTTTTTGTTGAACAAAATTTATAGCTGCTTGTTGACCAGGGACTTCAAGATCCTAGCTGTTAAAAGAGTTTAGAGATTGTCCGATAATATTTAGATCACCTATATGATGGGGGAGTACATGTCGAGTCTTCCAGAGTTTAGGTATGGTATCACAAGTAATTGTCAAGTTAAAAACATTGATTCTGCAATAAAAGGGGCAGCAAGCTGATGGAGAAAGGGGTCAAGAGAATTTCCTCCTATGGACATCCAAACTGAACGTGTTTGAAGTGAGAATAATGCTGGAATCACACCAGGCACGGCAAACTGGTTCCATAATGGCGGAAGTCCATTAAATTAAATAGAAAGTAATTCGCACCACTGCGGCAAATTTACCGGAACCGGCAAAATGTGGATGCGATTCGGCGGCTGCGTTGCAAGAGTTGAAATTATCCAACGTGTGCAGTGTTTTGCCGTACGGCACCAGAACCTGAAGTTGATGTACCACTGAAGAAGAGCTAATATGTTGCTTTCACCTATGGGTTTATGGGATTACAAGAAGAGCTTTGACAGCTCAGTAGATAGATTTTGTCACACAATCTATTGTCAATGAATACTAAACTGAAAAACCTCCTGCCAGTCTCCTTGCTGGAGGAGGACAGTGGTATGCATTGTTGTTCTCCATGTTGAAGATGCGGAAGATTGATAACGATGTTGAATGCAGTGTAAAGTGTGTCTGCGTGACGGTGCCGTACTGTGATTTCTTTGCTGTGCCTGATGTAAATCCAGCATAAGGATCCAGAAGTTACTGATGGAGAGTTCACTATGCATTGTGGTTGCTCTGGGAGGGAGGAACAGGGACTGGTTGTACATGGTCACCCAACTCATTTTGTCCCTCAAATATAAAACCTGTTGAAATAAAATGTTTGTTAAAGCGTTTTCCAACCTCATTTTTATCTGTAATAACAATAATAAAGATAAGGAAAGCAAATCTGCCTTGCTTTATTGCATTTACGTTATTCCAAACTCTAGACGGATCACCTGCAGAGCTAGAACTTGCATCTAAGTAAATCTGGATTTGGCTTTTTAATTTCTACAGTACCTATGTCTCAGTTTCCTGAAAAGTTGCCAAACATGATCTATATTTTTTGGGGGGGGGTTGTCAGTATTAGATCAATTATCAAGGAGCTAATAAGCTTTGTAACATTAATCCGAGTTGGCATTTGAATCAACTGTGTCAGATTATAAGCAATACATTCACTCTTCATTTGTCTGACTTTAGCCAGTCAAGATTAAAATTGTGTCTCAGAATACATGACAGGTACCAGGTATGCAGACATAGCATCAACCAATTAAAACTGTATCTCAGAATACATGACAGGTACCAGGTATGCAGACATAGCATTAACCACACCTGTTGAAGCAGTATATCCCTGCTACATAGAAATGTGCATATTCAGCAATAGATACTAAGTCTTAATCAAATACTTCATCATAGAATGAGTCGAGCAGTATTTAGTCTTTGATTAAGCAATAGAAAAGGGCATCTGTGTTGCCTTTTTCTGCTCTCTTTGATTCATCATGGACGTCCTCCTCTGGATGGGCATCTCACCATCAACCATAAAACCCAGTCACGTATTCAGAGCTGAGCTGGAATTAACTGTCTAAATACAGATAATGAAGAAACTCTGTATCTCCAGCTGTCAGAGAACATTATATTCCCGCTCTACTTGACCTCCTAACCACCCAAGCAAACAACCCCTTAATCAATGACTTTGGCCATGGTTTTATAGTACGACAGGTTTGGGAATAATTACACAAAGAAGCTGCCTTGTTTAAATATGGATGTGCTACATACCAAGCTATTATCATGACAAGGCTTCTTGAGAATAAAGGAAGACATCTGGAGGCATCCATCATAGACATCCTGAGACATTTGATAATGAATTAATGATTTTGTGTTTTATTAATTATTAGAACACTCATGCAAATTCATAGCAAATATTGTATTGTACATCAGATGAAATTAACCAAAATATATACAATGAACAGCCATAACATTATTACCACATGCCTAATATTGTGTAGGTCCCCCTTTTGCCGTGCAAACAGCAGCCCCATATGCAAAAAACTGCAATGCACTGTGTGTTCTGACACCTTTCTTTCAGAACCAGCATTAACTTTCTCTGCAATTTGAGCTACAGTAGCTCATCTGTTGGATTGGACCACACAGGACAAATTTCCCTCCCCACTTGCATCAATGAGCCTTGGTCGCTCATGACCCTGTCGACGGTTCACCACTTTTTTCTTTATTTGAACCACTTTTGATAGGTACTGACCACTGCAGACTGAGAATACTCCACAAGAGCTGCAGTTTTAGCCCATTTTTCCTGCTTCTAACACATCAACTTTAAGGACAAAATGAAGAATCAGGAAAAATGGCCAAGCATAACAATTTGAGCGATTCTGGGGGAAATTGTGATAGATAGATGACTGGGTCAGAGTATCAAACAGGTACAATGATTATACATCCAATATAAAGGGTGAAACACAATTGGTAACTGAAACAGAAACAGCTGTGCAGGAGGAATAAAACTGGGTGAGGAACAGCCAAACTCAGCTAACAATGTGAGGTTGCTGAAGACAGTTTACTGTCAAAAGTCATACACCATGGCAAGACTGAGCACAGCAACAAGACAGTTAGTTATACTGCATCAGCAAGGTCTCTCCCAGGCAGAACTTTCAAGGCAGACAGGGGTTACCAGATGGGCTGTCCAAGCTCTTTTAAAGAAGCACAAAGAAACAGACAACATTGACGATCGTAGACACAGTGGTCGACCAAGGAAGCTTACTGCAGCAGATGAAAGACACATGCTCACTTCCCTTCGCAATCAGAGGATGTCCAGCACTGCCATCAGCTCAGAATTGGCAGAAAACAGTGGGACTCTGGTACACCCATCTTCTGGCCATAGAAGTCTTGTCAGAAGTGGCCTTCATGGAAGACTTTTTGGCCAGAAGTGGCCAAAAAGCCATACCTCCGATGTGGAAAAAAGGCCAAGCGACTCAACTATGGCAGCAAGGCCTCTTGACCATATCAGTCAATATGGGAAATATTTGGTTGTAGCAGAAGGCAGTTTGTTTTTGAAGGGCTGGAGTGCAGTACATGAATGAGTTTCTGCAGGTGATAGTGAATATTGGTGGAGGGTAGTTGCAACTTTGGGGCTGCATTTCTGCAAATGGAGTTTGGGATTTGGTCAGAATTAATGGTCTTCTCAATGCTGAGAAGTACAAGCAGATACTTATCAATATGCAATCCCATCAGGGAGGCACCTGATTGGCCCCAAATGTATTCTGCAGCATCACAGCAACCCCAAACATACAGTGAAAGTGATTAAGAACTCTCTGCAGTGTAAAGACGAACCAAGAGTCCTGGAAGTGATGTTATGGTCCCCAAAGAGCCTTGATCTCAACATCACCGAGGCTGTCTGGGATCACATGAAAAGAGAAAAGCAACTGAGTCCTCAGAAGAACTGTGGTTGGTTTTCCAAGACGTTTGGGCCGACCTACCTGCCGAGTTCCTTCAAAAACGGTGTGCAAGTGTGCCTAGAAGAATGTATGCCTTTTTGAAGTCATAGGGTGTTCCCACCAAATATTGGTTTTATTTAGCATCTTTGCATTTTGTTAATTGAAAAATATAAATTATGAACATGTCTATTTTTGACAGCATTCTTACTTTAAATCATTTTTTCACACCTGCCTAAAACTGTTGCACAGTACTGTATATTATGAGGTCATGAGGTTTAAAAAAGCGATTTGCCTATATTTTATGTTAATTCCACACCATAAGGTGAAAATTACACTGTGACAATGTGTTTCTTTTGACATTTAGAGTATATGTATCTTTCTTGCTAAAGCTCCAGCACCTTCTGCGCTTGTATTTGTTCTATACACACTGTCTTTAAATACGGCTCATCCTCCTCCTTTAACCTTTCTTATGCATCCACTAATACACCTTCTAGCTTTTCTTGTTTCTTTACTAAGTTTTGATTGAAAGTATTTCTGAACAGCAGTCTATACACAATGAATCTATGCAATAAATGTTGAGTTTCAAACATACATTTGTGACAAAATACATATAATTTGATGAGTGTCTCCAGAATGGGCCGTTAAGGGAGGCTATTAAGAGTGGGTGTGTTGGAAATAGCCTTCTCCTTAAAGAGTGCATAAAGAAAACCATAAGCACAATGTCAGCTGCACATGCACAGTAGCTTCTGAATGTTTATTGACAGCGATACATATTCTCTAACTGTCAAAGAAAAGACGGATCCACAGCCATTGAAAAAACTGATGAAAACAATGCTGGAACTTTAGCCTGTTTTCTTGTGTGGATCTTTTGGCCAACTGCATGATTTCATGAGGCAGATTTCTTTTCTTTTTTTCTTTTTTCTCAGAGAGTAATTTTAACAGTTTTTTTGATAGCTTAAACACATTTCTTGAAATTGTCCCTCCTTTTCTCAAAACTCTAAACACAAATCCATAACTTCTCACCCAATTCCCCAAACTTCCTATATTCAGGTCAAAATTAAGCTCTACACTCAAAACCATTCAATCTGGCTGAAAAACCAACCTTTGCCCTTAGACATGACACACAAGCCCTATAAAACACACACACTACAACATAGTCTTAGACACCGGTGAGATAAATTCAAAACAATAATAACAAAACTGGTAATAAGTGGCTTGTGGTTGCTTCTGGTTCTCCCCCTCAAAAACCTGTTCACATGATGAACATATATATATATATATAGTTTAGTCAGGGATGGGCCGTATTTATGATATGTGTATTTAAAATATGTATTTAAAAAAAATGTATTTTGTAATTTCCCTTTGATAGGCTGAATGAAAACGACTTAGTATTTTGTATCAAATTACTTTAGTGTTTTGTATTTTGTTATTTTAAAAATACTGTAAAATATATTGTGAGAAGTCTACTTGATGACATCATCAAAATGTTGCCTCTGATTGGTGCTTATTCTAAAATAAATTTGCAATTGAACAAGACTGTGTGGGCACTACACAAGTGCATCTTAAAAAATTATAATATCATATTAAAAAAGCAACATATTTTAAGTCTTTTTTGTTTCAATCTTGATTATTACGGCTCACAAGGAGGGTAAGCCACAGAAGATCATTGCTGAAAGGGCTGGCTGTTCACAGTGTGCTGTATCAAAGCATATTCATGGGAAGTTGACTGAAAGAGAAAAGTTTGGTAATAAAATGTGACCAAGCAACAGGGATGACTGCAGCCTTGAGCCTTGTGCACTTCCCAGAGTCTGGAGGTAGAGCGGAGAGGACACAACAATATTTGGCACAGCTGGGAATCAAACCGGCAACCTTCGGACTAATAGTACGAATCCCTAACCACTGAGACGTCTGACCCACAGTAGGAAGCAGAAGCTAGGAATGTAGAGGGAGAAAGAGAAGAAAAGCAGATCGTTGGTAGAGCCAGGACTCGAATCACCGGCTTAAGGGGGAAGTGGACCGTAATCGGGACCTTCGGTAACAACACCAACTCTGGGACACCAGGCTGATTTGACTATAATAGACCAATGCCTGTTTAGCTACTAAATTCTACTAAAAGTCTTCAATGTCAACAGTCTCTAGGTTCTTGCAAAATAAGGAATATTCAACGTTTGGCTTACACCCCAATCTGGGACTTAAAATAATAATTTTTTAAACCTCTCATGGTTTAAACAAATCAGTACATACATATTGTTCATGACTTTGCAATTTTCAGGGATCCGTTATGGCTCAACAGTGACGCTTTGAGTGGCCAAAAATAGTGCACTGCATCTTTAATGACACTTGAAACACTTAATAAATGTCATAATGACACCTCATGCATTCCTCAAAGCATTTTCTCTTTACAAAGTCATAAGCTCAGCAAGCTAAATTGAGCAGCAACTCAAAGGGTATGTGTTTACATCTCATTCATTCATCACTAGAACTTAAAGCATCATTAGATCCTTTTCAGTGGTTATTGATATTTATGATTTACCATGTGTTTTAAATTTTATCAATAGATAAATGTTTGCTGCTATCAAGTCATCAGGTCCAACCTATGATACTTAGCAACTCTTCTTGGTTGGTCCATTAACTACACACTGTTGCATTGCCTCTTCAGTGCATCATCCCTACATTTAAATGTGTTTTTAGGGACACAATACAAAGACTAAAAGTGTCATCAAAGAGGTTTGGTAGCGAGTGTTTTTTTATCAGTCATCGATGACAGATCCTCAATTATACAGCATCAGTCAAGTTTGTGTGCATGAGAATCAGTGCTTCAAACGCTACCGTTGAAACTAAGAATTGCAGATCGTGTCCAGGTCAACATCCTCCAAAAAGCAAGCAGCCACTGCTAGGCAAGCAGTTGGAAGGAAAGGTGACTATATGATGTGATTGAACAATGGTTACATACACTTGACACATTGTGTTTGGCATGCATTAAGGCCCAGCAGAAGGAGAGGTGCTGGGGTGTACAGAGCTTCTCTGAGCTACCATGGAGTATCTGGACACTCACGTTTTAGCCTAAATTGTCTAACCAAAGCACCAACTTTAGAAAAATTCATTATAGCTTTGCATGTCTACGTATTTAATAGTAAAATTCAGGCATACATCATAATATACTGTACATATATATATACTGCATATAATGCATAATGTAGTTTAAATAAACATATTTCTCAGCTGTTGTATTTTACTATAACATATGTTGGTTGTTTATTGTACTTTTATTTTTCTCCCCAAACCCTCCACACATCTTTGACTAGACAAATGGTGAAAATATCTATCTTATTTTAGAGCAGAGCCTTGAAATGCATACAGGAACGTAGCATTTGGCAATTTTGTTACTGATGCAGCCACCACACAGATATTTCTTGGTCCCATCACACTTTACCTGAGTAATGTAATGTTATAAAGAATAACCAAATTGTGGGACAGGTTCCCACCACTGCCAACAATTTTAAAGCAGCTCCACAAAACCAGATACTCAGAGCAAATTCAGATTCAGTGCCTTCACTCTATAATACATTCCCAAGCAAAAAAATTATACTTAAATGTACCTCAAATGTATTTTAATTATACGAAATATACTTCGAATATATTAGTTTGGTATGTATATTTAGAAAGTATACTTAAAATGTCCTTAAACATGTTGAATACATACTAATGGTTAACCATAAGTGTACTAAAAGTGTATTAATGGAATGTAATTTAAATATACTTTTTTCACTTGGGTTTTTACAGTGACACTGGCCCTCATTTATGAAACGTGCGTACGACCTAAAAACGACGGGCGTACGCCGATTCCTATGCAAAGCAAGGTATTTATCAATTTGAACGTGATCGTAGGCTGCGATAAAATCTCACGTCTGGTCTGACCTCGTGTACGCAAATTCTCTAGTGTGACTAGCAGTGTTCATGGTATAACCTATGGAAAGCCATTTTTGTCAATATTAAATAAATAAATATGGCTATGAAATAAGTCCTGAAATAAATAAATGACACAATAAATATATAAATATTTAAATATAAATATATACACACAGTCCAATAAAATATGAAATTGTTTTTTATTTCATAATGGTGTTTTTCAAAGGAAACCTTTTATTTATTTCAGGGAAATTTTATTCCATAATTCCACATTTATTTATTTCAAGGCACTCTTATTTCATAATGGCACATTTCATAATATCCATTTGTTATATTCAAAATCTCTAAATCGTGCTTTGTGACACACCAAACAGATCCGCGA
>JACXGM010000934.1:34793-47634 GCA_016801145.1 Umbra pygmaea
TACGGGTGCTGTTGATTTGGTTTGAATCTGTGAGATAACCACGCCCCATTAATTTGAATATAACAAATGGATATTATGAAATGTGCCATTATGAAATAAGAGTGCCTTGAAATAAATAAATGTGGAATTATGGAATAAAATTTCCCTGAAATAAATAAAAGGTTTCCTTTGAAAAACACCATTATGAAATAAAAAACAATTTCATATTTTATTGGACTGCGTTTATATATTTATATTTAAATATTTATATATTTATTGTGTCATTTATTTATTTCAGGACTTATTTCATAACCATATTTATTTATTTAATATTGACAAAAATGGCTTTCCATAATAACCGCCCAGTTCAGTGAATTGTTGAACCAGCAATGATTAATGAATGTGTGTGCATCGCAACTACCCCATATTGCAAGTTACATTTCAGAATTCCACATTAATTGAAAAACACCACATTGCTATTAAGTGGTATATTTCTTCCCCTTCATTTGGAGGTGGCCTAGAACATGAGGGCTTAAATTAGGCAAACAACAATTTAATCGAAATAATAAATAAATAAATGTATATATTGTATGTGATTGGAGAAATGTTTATTCAGTCGCCTATTTAAACAAGCGCTTTGGCAGTCCTGAAGTCGAAGCGATGGCAGATCTGGCTCTGTTAGAGGACATTAATGCGCACTCTTTACACCGGCACCTTTCAGCGGGAGATCGGGGACAGGTCTAATGTATCATAGCCAAGAATAGTCAGGCCCGTCGCGACAAGGCAAGCAAACCAAGCAATTGCTTTGGGCCCCGAGCTGGTCGGCACTCGGCAGTCATCATGAAGCGAAATTAAAATTCAGGAAGTCAGAAAAGGAAGAAGAGAAAGGAAGAGGAGGATAAGAAAAAACAAAATTGTGGTAAGTGATAAATTACACTGGATAAATTAGCTCTACTTGTCTTACTGTAATTTTGCAGCCGGTAGTTGATTATTATATTTTTGAGCTTTATTAATACCCGTGGGGCAATTAATTTGAGTTTACATGGTGCCTCACATAAAACACTTCACACATCCATTCAGATACATAAATAAATAAATAAATCAAAAAACATTTTAAAAATCAAAAAATCACCTAGGTTTATTACATAACCGTACTGCTTCAGGCACAAAAGTAAATTTGTAGCAACTTGTAGAGCATTTAATTGCCCTTAGACGTCGTCCTAGGGGCATCCACTCAAAGTCAGGACCATATTCCTGGTCCTTTGTAATAGGTTTTGATGAAATTGGCATAACGTTAGCATGCAATACTAACTATTCCACCGTGATAATCTATTTACCAAGTGGGGGTTAGGAAAACCACACAATAAATTCTGTGCATCAAACATTAGCTTGGGATGTTTTTAAGCATTAGTAACCCATAGTGTTAGGAATATCTGGTCCGTCTATCTATGTAATGTTTATAGATGTTTTAAAAATGGTTTCTTAAAGGTTTACACATTTTATGTGTAGCCACCATCCATGAATGATACACATTTATCAATCGCAAAACATTAATTCAATCAACGTTCAGATCACCCAGGAGGTTTGTTCTGAATATGGTAGCCCGGTGGCCGGGTGGGACGCGCAACTCTATTTTTTTTAAACTGCAGCGTTGGACATAGTTTTTGGTGAAATGTATGGATGTGATTCCTCTTGGTGACAAAGGTTATGCCCTAACCTTTGAGTACCTTATAACACGGGCTTGCAAATCCCCAAACAAGCAGGAGCGCAGGTTCAACAGTGCGCATACACGCACACGAACTACAGTGGAGTGATCGGTTTGATCAAGGGCAGGTGGCTCTGTCTTGGGTAAGCGGGGTGGGGGGGATTGCTATATACACACCAGAGCAGGCCTGCAACATAATTATGGCATGCGGGGTTCTCCACTATATTGCGCTGGAGAACGGTGCCATTCAATGGAGATCTTTGGCCACAACAGCCACCATTGGGGGCTCTACGAAGGAGACATGATCTTATTCTGAGCTACTAATATAGGAAGTGCCATCTTGTGTAAGAAAGCTAGGGTGAAGTCAGCTAAAATGGGCCACTTTTTGATTAAGGGCTTATAATAACATCAAATAAGCTTTGCATGAGATCTAATGTAATTTTTCTGCCCTGCCCTCCTAGAAAACTCAGACCAATCAAAACTCTTGTTACAAGTCCACAAGTGTTGAAGCAACAATGCAAGATCAGTGATTTGCTGTAAAAATATTAAAATATATGGCCTAAAACATTATTTCTGATGGCCCAATTTAGCTGACTTCACCCTACTTAAAAAATACAACGTGGATGGTTTAGTGAAAATGATTAATTTATTTGAAATGCACTTCAGGTTATCATTGTAATGTCCAGCCCTTGAGGGGCTGTGAGGGGGCTCTGTTTTGTTTTGTTTTCCCTTATGTGTCTTGTTCCCGGTGTGCAGGTATTTTGTTCCTGGTGTTTTCAGTGATTTATACACGGTGGTTTCTTAGTCTGTCTCATGTGTTCCTTTTGAGTTACTGCCCTGTGTGTTCTTGTTTAGATATCTCTCCTGTGTGTGTCCTGTGTTTGAGTGTTAATGTTGCTGCCCCATGTGTGTTGTTGTGTTTGGTTTCCCCTTGTGTTTGTTTCATGCATTACGTGGTGTCATGTCCGGGTCTGTGTAGGTGACGTCATTGTTTAGTTGCTCCCAGGTGTTTTCTGTTAGCCTCATTTGTACTTGTATTTAGCCCTTGTGTTTCCGCCTTGTCCCTGTCGGTCAATGTTCCATGATACGTGTTCCTGCTGCGTGTTCTTGTCAAAAGTATTGGAGTATCTTCAGTTTAGCCCCTCGTGGCAGTGTTTGTTATTTCTATTAAATACGTTTGATTGCATCTCTTTCGCGCCTGCCTCTCTCTACACCGCAACATGGGGAAACATAACAATCATTAATAACTTTCAATGACTGTAGCAACCTCAGTCAACACCGCGTTTTCCTTTAACAATCGATGCCTGATTTTAAACTTCCAAATAAAACCAAGCGGTTGGCCTGCACCTGAGACCTGAGCGTCTGTTTTTATAAGAGAAATTCCTTTTCTTTGCCGGATTTCGCTTATCTATGTTGTAAATTCTAAGAGCGAGGCCTCTAATCCGTGCATATTTGTGGGCGTGATATTTAAATTACGATTGTTTTCAACCGTCTGATTTATCAACAGCCGCTCATTCGTGACTCTCGTCGTAAGATGATTTCTGCGCTCAGATCTACACTGGTTTCTACGCACGTTTCATAAATGAGGGCCACTGTTTCCACTATAATGCCCATACATATTTTTTATTGAGGTCCCACAACCCCAGTTAAAACAAATGTTTGCATTATTTGCATGTACTGTGGTTTTGAAATTATATTGTTTTAAGCTTTAAGGTTTTAGGCTGTGTATCTGTAAAAAGCAGTTTATGACAAATGTAGATGTAAAATGGGCTTTATAGAATAGATTTTATTCTGTGCTGTATATTAAATCAGAGTCCTAAGTTAATTTCAGAATGACTTTACATCTCATACTGTATATCTCAGTCAATGAACCTCTGGATTTAGTCATTCTGAAATTAACTTAGGACTCTGATTTAAAAATCCAGAGGTTCATTGACTGAGATATACAGTATGAGATGTAAAGCTTTGGCTACAGGCAGCAAAACGACTGAGATATTTCATCCAACACTTGTGTACCTGCTTCCTTATGTTTGTCAGCATGTGTGTGCATATTTCAAAAGCACAATTTATTGATTACTCTGCCATTCAAGAAACATAATTTTCTAATGACTTTTGTACATTATTTATATTTAGCATCTGTTGTTGTCGTTGTGCAAGCCAAATGTTTTGTGATTTATGATAAATTCCAATTAGGACCTCTCCAACAAAAGTATTAAAAAAATGCTTTCTATAAAAATTAGATACAAATATATTTTTGATGCTTACAAATATGCCAATCTGTCCTTAAGACATGCTTTTTTAACACAATGACAAGGCTAACCAACATTTCAGAAAAACAAAACATTACAATAACATCACTGGGTTGTTAAAATCGGAAGCATTTACTATAGAATTACAACAGATATTTAAATTGCTTTTCAACCAACCTGGTAATTGACAATATTAACAGTAGGATTACAGAACAGATGTATTGTTCGAATTAAGATAATTCACCTGCCACTTAGAAGATGCCAAGGTAGTGCCCATTCCCAGTCTCCAACAGAGGAACTCTTTATAGGGATGGGACGGTATGAGAATTTCATATCACGATTATAGTGACCAAAGTTATCACGATTATCAATATTATCACGGTTTTGTTAAACTGAGATGGAAATGTAAAAAAACTGATACACACAAAATGAAAACATTTCAACAAGATTTATACATATATCACAATTATAGTGACCAAAGTTATCACGATTATCAATATTATCACGGTTTTGTTAAACTGAGATGGAAATGTAAAAAAACTGATACACACACACTGAAAACATTTTAACAAGATTTATACTTGGAAATCAACAAACAACAAATACAATTAGCAGCTACCCAGATAGCCAGAAGTGTTGGCCCAGATCCGGCCCACATCTGGGCCAAATTGGCCCAGATCTGGGCCAGATCTGGGCCAACAATTCTGGCTAGCTGGGTATAAGCACTTTTTATTTTACTATAGTCTACCATTTAGTACTAAAGCCTACTATCCGATGTGATATCATTTTGAATTCCCCATAAATTGATGACTGATAATCTTGTTAGAATTAGGCAATAGCTTTACCATCTGCTGAAGTAAACGAAAGGGCTAGTTAACAGGATGATGTTTCACCTATGCTCTGAATTTGATTCCGTAATGGCATATTTACGTAACACATACATTACATTCATTGCTAATCATTTGATTTATTGTGATGGCAAACAGAGTATCATCAATAAACTATATATATATACTATAAAAATAGTCCTATTCCTGATACTTGGTAGACTACCAGTTGCTGGCAGGAATATTTTTTGCCTTATAGGCGTTAACTTACATGGTGCCTTGAATACTGTGCCAGTATACTGTGACTATCTCTGTGGATGGATCCCATTGCCTGCTGTTTTAAAACTCTCAGATAAAGGAATGGAGTTGACCATTTGTTAGTGAATACTTTTTTTCGGATGTCGTGAGCGACAGATTTGTACTGAGAGTCGCTTGAGTTGGAATTGTCTGACTTTGTTGAGGGAGAACAGCACACATATCGTTTGAATGTTTGGATTTGGTTAGAGAGAAATGTCTTTGAATTATATTTGCAAGTTATTTACATTCATTATATGAAATAAATTAACACGTCTAAACATATCTTATGTTCTATTTTGTCTGCAGCATTTTTATGTGCGCACGATAGACTGTGCTTAAGTCTGCTGTAGAATCGCAACCAGCAGTTCAAACAAACTACTGAATAAAAGTAACTCCACGATGCCTGTCTCTTGAGTCGGTAGAAAGAAATGTTCCTAAGTAATACATGGCCCCACTACACTTGCACTAATAAAATGCAGAACTAGAACGTGGAGATTAACTGCTCAATGGGAGTGGGTTGTTATGAGGTAGGCTACTGAAAAATGCGCAATCTAATAGGTACTAATCACAAGTAATATGTTTAAGTAAACAAAACTGTAAGGACACAAATTAAATATATTTTATATATTAGCTAAGTATATTAAATATAAACATAACTCAAACTACGCTAACTAACGAACAAAGTAGTGTGTTGCTGTGAACTCATGGAGCTCCCGCACTCACCTAATCTAGCAGCTGTTGCTAACTAAAATGTTGCACAGAGAAAGCGTTTATGGCTTCTTTCGACAAAACACAATGGAACAGAAATAGTATGACTGCCGCAAATGTTTAAGACCTTAGAAAATGAGATTTAAGACTTAAAGACAGTTTTAGACCATAAATTATTGAAAACGATATTAAGGATATTTAAGACTTTAAGGATCTGCGGACACTAATCACATTCAATATTTTATATCCCTGAAATTATTTCTGTGGTAAAATAAAAAATATGTGTAATAAGTTCATTATGAGTTAATACAATACATTATCCCTTAAATGTCACCCTTAATATTTTGAACATGTTTGTTCGTCTTGGCTCAAATCTACTTGCTGTTAAACTTATCATCCGGATACTTTGCGTTAATTACAAGTGAGATAATTAAATATTTCATATCAAATTCAATATTGTTTGTTCAATTATTTGCCCAAGTAATTTTTGGTATTGAAGTAAAAGTTTATGCATTCGCTGTATAACAGTGGCTGGTTGTCACAAAGATGACAGATTTGACGTGTTTCCCCCTTTTGCAGCGACTTTTCTCTGCAGACAGGGTGCCCATCCTCGATTAAATTGCCATCAGGACTCTTGTAATAGCCAAAATATGACCACATCTCAGATTTTGTCCTCTTGGATGGCTGAAAAATCTTCAGAGCGCTGTCAATGCCTTCTGCCTTGAATTCTTGTGCAAAAAACAACGTTGCATGCGCACACCTGCGTCAGACTGCTTCTGTCTGGACAGGATTTACCGTGAGTTTTCAAAATCACGGTAATCAAAGACGTTTTTAATGAAAATTACATTTTAAATGGTAATACTAACCGTACAGACATTTTATTGTGGGTTACCGTAAAACCGGTAATCGTCCCATCCCTATTAGCCAATCACATCACAATACAACTATCTAACGTTGCTTCCACCTGAAAAAAGAATGAAACCATATAACCTACGCTAGATAGTTGGGAGGCAGGCCAGATATACGCTCTAATCACAGCATTGTTACCCCAACTAATCGGAATGAATCCCTCGAGGCCATTGACAGAATCAACCAATTAAATTGGGTGTCAGTTGTGCCTACCCTGCAGAGCTTTGAAGCGATGCAGCATACCCCAAACCACAGGTATCAAAACAGCCTCTCATACTAAGAGAGTGAACAAGTGTGTCCGAAGACCCATCTACCTCTTTGTCACTAGCAGGGATATCGATGAAAGGTGTAAATGAGTTTCTGGATCTACACATGGTCCACAAAGGTGACAGCTGGCCCTGGACAATGTGTTTATGCATGCAGCATATCACTGAAACAAGAGCAATGTTCCACCACCTACACAATGAACCCACTTGACCCTGATCACCTCTAGGTCGAGGGCCAGGAACTCAAACTCATGAGATAATGTGGAGATTTCAGGGGAGATGGTACAGTACAGTACAACGGACAACCTTTTCTCTTTGCCGCCACCTGAATGCATTGCATTGGCCTGTCCATGAGGTACAGTATGGCACTCCTACTCTGATGATGACATTGTATTCAGAAGAGAGCATGTTGCTACACCAACTCTCCATTCGGAGACTAGCTACCACTGGACCACATTGGGAGAGGTAGGACCAACATGGGATTACACACAGTGTAGAACAGAATGAGAAATGAGTTCACCAAACCCATATGTCTCCAGAATGATTAATGACTGGTTTTTAGAACACATGGCTTTATTAATTACATTCAACTTTAATTTTTTCATTCAATCTGTTTGTTCACATTCAGTTTAAATTCCTTTACTATTATTATCCATTCATAATTTTATGTGCATAGATTTCAGCTTGTATCTACTGATGTAAGTGTAATAAAATGTGAAAAGTTGAAACTTTAAAAACAATCAGCCTATAAATATATAAAATGGCAGTATAATAACTCATGGCTTTCTTCTTTCAGAGCAGAGGTCTATAAGAGTCATGGATCAATTCTCACCTTATTGGAGAGTAATTCAGGCTTTCGCACATTGTTTCATATGGCCACAGGCACACCAGTATGAGTGTTAATCATATTCTCTCAGCTATAATTCAAAGCTCCCTTCATGTCTCAAAGGGACATGTATGTGCACGCACTGTGTGTGTGTGATAGTGTGATCTGTATCAATCAAACTAACATGAACACACACAGGCACAGACAAACACACACAGTCATATGAACACCCGGTAACACAAACACACACTGCAGTATCTCCTGCAGGGTAACCCTGTATGACTGCCCAGATGGTCGGGAGTGTATGTAATGGGAGATGCCATCCTGCGTTCCCTCAGACCTATAATTCAGACGCTCCGATATTACATGGACACAAACGACTGCTTCACAGACGTCTCCATATCAAGCCCACATTAATACTCCTGTAGGAAAAACACAGACGGAGCGCATGGACAATCACCAACCACTTGAAAGGGGAATAAATTATGCCCAGTGTGGGCGGGAGTTTATATTGACAGTTTTATTCACTCCAGAACGAGTTTGGCAGAACTAAAACACAATAAAACACTTCATTAATATCCTTGTCACCTCTTGAAATTTTGCAAGAAATACTTTATGGGAGAATAGGGCTTTATTGATGCTTAACCTATATGTGGTGTAGACAAATGCAAAATCAGTCTCTTGCAATAAACTCCACAAGCAGCGTCAGGCCTGGTCAATCCAGTAGTATGTTCCTTCACAACCGGAGGCTGCAGTTTTAGGACCCCAGTTCTAGGACTGCAGATTCAGGACCCTAGTTTTTTGTGTTGATGCTTGAAACTTACACATTAATAACCGTCCCATCTATAAAATTGTACTAATTTAGAGGTTTTTTTCATCTAAATAAATATTATAGACAGTAGAACGATATGGTGAAATGATGTCCATTACGGATTATTATATCCAGATATTCAGTTGGGCTTCACTTTTCACACAGTAGCATGTTAATATATTTTAGATGGGCTTAACAGCAAGGTTTTAGAGTGGTTAAGGTTAGGGTAAGGGTTTGGGTAAGGCTAATAGATTTAGTGATAGAAAGTAAAAATTGCCTGTCTGTATCACGCTGCAATCTAGACACAAAAAACTAGGGTCCTGAAACTGCGGTCCTAGAACTGGGGTCCTAAAACTGCAGCCTCCGGTTGTGCAGGAATACCCTTCTCGGGCCTAATCCCTGGATAGAAGTCCAACTGGTGGAAGTGGTTTTGTAGGGCCAGTAGGGGGCACACTTCCCATTGGTCCAAAGATCATTGCCAGTGATGGGTACATCTGCCCTGCGTAGGGTGCCTTCTTTTGGATGGGACGTTGAATGGGTGTCCTGACTCTCTGTGGTCACTAAAGATCCGATGGCACTATTCACGAAAGTATGGGTGTTAACCCCGGTGAAATCCCCAGCTTTAAATTGGCTCATTTATTCCCCCCATTCTCCCCAGGCCGTTGCTGCAAATTAGAATATGTTCTTCAATTTGCCTGGGAAAATAAAGGTAAACAAACAAACAATAAACAAACAAACAAACAAAAAACAGAGTCTGAGTCGTTGGTCATGTTCTAATCCTTTCAATACTGCTATTAAATGATAGCATTCACTCCTCTTCATTCCATTACGGTTTATACAGTGAGATCACCATGATTCCAAGGTCAGCATCATAATAGCTTGTTCATATATAGCAACAAACCTGATATACAATAGTGTTTTCAAACTAGCCTTCCACTACCACCATAGTATTTACTGGGTTGTCTTTCTCTTTCCGCTGGTTGAGTATAGTAGGACCAGCTGTTTGAGCTTTAGCTGCAGCTGTGGCGCTGTCCGGGGTCCTGACTCATCCAGACCTCTGGTAGTACTGAATAGACAGCTGAGGTCTATGTTTCTCCTGGTGCAAGACTGTTTACTGTTGCATAGTTTCACTCGACTAGCACCATGTATAATCTTAGCAGGAGGGGTCTTTATATGAACATAATGAAAAACTTCATATTGAAACATTACAGCATCTACGTACAACGCTACCGTACGATGTTAAGGCAACAATTAATAAAGTGTGTTTCTGCTTGTGCGTGAGTGCATGTGTGCATTCGTTTGTGTCTCTGTGAGTGTGTAATTGTTCACCCCACTTTTAATTTACAGCGCCAGTTGAAATAACAACAGCAGACCTTGACAACAGCAATAAACGCCATAGCAACAGGGAACCTAATTAAATACTGTGCCTTCTGACCTGAGGAGATGTGCGACAGCCAGGCTGAAAGGACAAGGGGGAGGGGGCACACAGAAGAAGGAGACATATAGGGAGGCGGGTGAAGAAGGAGTTCTGGGGGTCCTCAGCAACTCTAATTGGCTGAGCTGTGTGTGGAGTGTAATTTCTCTTTTCCCAGGGTCATTATGACAACACCCAGGATTAATAGAGCTGAGAGTTAAAGATGGAGGGATACGGAGGATGAATACGATAAGGAGGAGAGGGGGCCCAGGGCTGAGGGATGGATGTCGCTTTTCTTATTAGCGTAGAGAATGAGAGAGATGAACAAACCATGGCCCGGGTCTCCAGACTGCATCTTGAAGCTTGTGACAAAAGGCAGTTGTGCCTCGTCCCCATATTGCAGCTGAAGCCGCTGCTAATCTGACAACCATGTCTGTAAATCACATCGCCACGGCCATTCTTCACACTGGAAGTAAAGAAAAAACACTTTCCTCTCTCCCAGATTTTATCCTTAATTTCATCATTCAGTAGCGGTACAAAGCAGCAAGTCTTTAGAAGCTATATTTAGCAGAGTAGCCTTAATGTTAACGGGTTTAGCATGCGAATGCAAAGGACACATCATCAATATAATCCTCTTAAAGCATACTATATCACTTAGCAGGCACAGATCCGAACAGAGCCATTCTCCATATAAAGATGCTGTCTATCAGAGATGCTAGGGGAAGGATTTGTTTGTAACAATGTAAGTGCTGTCATAAGGTCAAGTCAAAACAGATTCATGGCTTGGAACCATATTTTGTGTGACACAGTGAAAATGTGTATTGGATTATAAAACAAGAAATCATCAACACCGTTGGTTTAACTTCAGTGGTAGACAATAGATTTCATTCCAAAGGCTGTTTTGTTTTGATGTCAGCATTGCCTGAAGGAAACTGTTGAAACAGAAAGACAATATACAGTAAACTACTAATGTAATATGCTGTTCCAGGTACTCAGAGGGGTGGCTTTCATAACAAGACCCTCTAGGTAAATGAATGGCTGTTTTGAGATGAATGGCTGTTTCGAGGTGGTCTGTTCCAGGTAGCGGAAAGAGGTAGCAGGTGTGGGCGTGGTGGGGGGTTGTGTACAATGGGATCAACACAGTGGTGTGTGAGAGGTGGGGGGTCTGTGTCACAATGGCTTGAGAGAGGATTAGAAAAAACAGGTGTAAACCAATCATCTCTCTGCACCATGCTCTCACCTCTCCCACACACACACACACACACACACACACACAACACACACAACACACACATTCATCCAGGGCTAAACTATATTTTCCACACAACAAATGTTGTCCTCTCAGTTGTTTCACATTATCATCATCAGACACTCAAAGGCCAAAGAATAAAAGGTGTTTGTAACCATACGTCAACAGTCCTTTTCTTCTCTCTTCCATCTAGTTCTCTCCACCTCCCTGTCCTCTGGTCTCCATTGGACTGTCTCTTGTTCTCATACACTTTCTGTTAATCTGGTAACTCACATCAGTGACGAATGCACTGATCAACCCAATTATGTAGTCCACTGATGAACTCAAAGAACGACGGTAATGTTCAAAAAACTGCTCTGCCTTTCATTTGCTGTACTGTCACAAATCTGCTCTAACGTTAAAGACATCACATAAGGAAAAAAGCGAGAGATCAAGTTATTCCTATACTGAAAACATTCTAATTTGATCTCAGATACTGTTTATCTTCACAATAGCCATGACTTTAAGGCTCCGCCAATCCTCAGAAGTTCACATCCATCTTTGTTCAACCAAATGGTTTTATATGTCAACTTTAATCAAATTCTGTCAGTACACCTAGAAATCAGTACACTAGAGGATACTCCACCATCCTCCTGATATACAGTCTGATGAATGCTCTATAGCCTGTTCTGGAACTGAAACATGGGAGCAACAAATCCTTGTTAATCATATTCAACTTTATATCATCACATTCAGAATGACGTTTCCTTGGGATATATCTTAGCATCATTCTAGGAATCCTAAACTGGAAGGACTCATCTGTGAGTCTGTCCTTCCCATCTCCCCTCATTCACCCCTCTCTTCCTCCCTGTGGCGAGGCGAGCAGGCTTGAGTCAAGCTGCACTGAGCAGCACACATGCCAACTCACCCAGAGGGGTGACAAGGAACATATTGCCATCCCCGCCTCACACTTCCAGGATTAAACATTAACTCCCAGGCTCTGAAACTTTAATATGCGTGCATGCATCAGCTGTGAATGTGGGTATCTGTCAAGCAGAGGACTGAAGCTGGAGGCGGAGCTCCAGGTGTGTTTATAATGGAACAGGTCAGGTCAGTTAAGGCTGCTCACTGAGGAGAGTATTGATGGCACAGACACCTGGTGTGTTCAGAATGAGTGAGGTTGCAGTGTTTCAGTAAAAGGAGAAAATGTTTAGGCTTTTCCTTGAACTGAGATTAAACTGAAATGTTGTGACCCAAGTGACCCATTGAGCATGAATAATGATAATGTGAAGTAAAATTTAACAACCTTAAAAAATACAACAGGTAAAGTAATGCTTCTGCTTGAACCAATACTATTCAGTATTACATTCCTCGGATGTGGTTACATGATATCCAGCTAAGCAAATTAAATACTGATGTGACAATTCCTGTGTGTGTGTGTGAAGAGAACAGAGTGTGTGTAGGTTGGCATCCTCAGTGAATTAAACTATTACATGACAATTCACGTGTCTGCCTCCTACAAACATGTTTGTGTATTTGTGTGAATATGTGTACAACAAGAAAGAGTTGAGTGTGTCTGCACCCACAGAAAGAGAAGACAAACTGTGTGTGTGTCTGTACCC
>JACXGM010000934.1:47734-61624 GCA_016801145.1 Umbra pygmaea
CGTCTGTACCCACAGAAAAAGATGACAAACTGTGTGTGCGTCTGTACCCACAGAAAAATATGACAAACTGTGTGTGTGTGTCTGTACCCACAGAAAAGATGACAAAATGTGTGTGCGTCTGTACCCACAGAAAGAGAAGACAAACTGTGTGAGTGACTATACCCACTGCAAATATGCAATTACCTGCTGGCATATCAAGGAAGTGTTACCAGGAAGAAAGATGCTGGATTTCCCACTCAGCAGGAGGCGCCAACCTGCACCCCCACGACCTGCAGTCTATTGTATAGATATATCCATAGCACAAACATACACACACACAAACACACACACACACACACACACACACACACACACACACACACACACACACACACACAACACCAACATTCCTGCCTAAACTAAATAATAGAAAGAATAGAGGGTGTGCTCTCAGGGTCAAATGCCTCTTAAGCTCAACATGTCTCATGTGGGCGGAGAGGATCCCCACATCCCCTTCCAGGTTATAATGCAGCGGCCCGCTCCAGACTGCCCTGCCAGGGTAAAGAGAGGAGCTGTCAGGCCCTTTGCGCCTGCAGCCTTGAAGCCGTATAATTCCCCCTGCCTCCTTAATCTTTATTGCATGCTTTAACTCTCACCTGCCGCCCTCTCTGCCTCAAACCCATCCACCCCGTTACGCTCCGCTACCGTATTTTATTTATTTTCTCCCCATACCTTTTGCTGCATAAATGCATACATTGCGGAGGCTATATGTTTTTTCCCACTCTGCTCCTCTGCATGTCACTCTCTCTCTCCCTTCACCCTGTCTGTCTCTCACACTCATATCTCTTCCCTGGGAAGGAATGGTTTCTGTATTTTACAGTGGGTGTTTGCGATATTATGTGTGCCTACTTCTGGGGGGGGGTATAGATGATCAGTCTCCAGAGATGCAAACGCTCTGGGTATCACACACCCCACAGATGTTTCAACATACAATATGTGCTGCGTTTTCTTAAATTGAGAATTCACTATGATTTATATTTATTATTTATTTATCCTATGAGGCAAAACAATTTACCAATTCGTATTCACAATGACAGACTTTACAATATGATCTCCCGACATTTTTCCATATACTTCCTACTCATATCAATGCCTTCCCTACTGACAGTCCCTGGGTTGCACAGAGATGAAATTTCATTACAGTAAATGTCAATTAATATAAGTACGGTGTGGCAGACTCAAAATGGTAAAACCAGGAATATGAAATATAAGTACATAATTCATATTGGAACATTCTATATTATATTATTAATTTACAAAATTAGCAAGGCATTAATAAAAAACGGGTAGTTTATAAAGCACCTCCATCTGTACCCAGCCATGCTGTCAGGCCCATAACCCACTGGTAGTTTAAACAGCACCTCGATCTATACCCAGCCATGCTGTCAGGCCCAGAATCCACTGGTAGTTTATACAGCACCTCCATCTGTACCCAGCCATGCTGTCAGGCCCATTACCCACTGGTAGTTCATACAGCGCCTCCACCTTTGTGCAGCCATGCTGTCAAACCCAGAACCCCTTATATAGCACCTACACCTGTATCCAGCCATGCTGTCAGGCCCCGTTATGACCCACCCTTAAAGTGTCTGACCTGTACATGTCTTACCTCACACCTCCATGAACTCCCCCATGGTTCTAAATGCTAACAGTCAGTATTTTCTCTAGACCCCTTGGTGTCTGCTGGTCCAGTCCCAGACCACCAGTCGTCCTTAGCAGGGCACATGCCAGCTACCTCCAGCCACCATCCCTGTTGTAAAGGTGCCTCTGTGCTTCCTTAAAGCAGAAAGCCAGCACCCTGCTTTCCAGACCCCCTCTGCATTGTGCTCCTTTATGAACTGGAAGGGTAGCAGCCAGGGATGACCTGACCAGAGGAGGTCAAGAATCAACACTGTCACTCCCTACAGGGCTGTGTAGGTAGGTCTCAAACAACTTGTTATTGTTGAACAACTCTTTTTACTGAGTTATAATTATTTTCTGGAGCAAGTCATTTAATTTAATTGTGTGTTTTAACAGCTCCTATCAATGAATTCTACAGCTGGATCAATTGCAACATTTATATGCTGTTCTCCAGCTTAAAGAGCTGGCACATAAAATAAACAGTGTCTTTCACGAGCACACATGAAAAAAAATCGAGCTTCAGCAAGAATTGTAGTAGAGAATACATTGTTAGATGAAACTATGATTAGATGCATGGTGCAAGAATAAATAGAATCCATCAATTCTGTTGTGTGTTGATAGATACAGCATATTAGAAAACATATAGTACATAGTTAATAATAAGGTTTAAATCTGTAGATTCTCAATGTGCTTATCAATATCAATGACTAGCAGTCAAAACAAGATAGTTAGTTTACTTTTATTTTACCAGGCAAGTTGACTGAGAACATTTTCTCATTTGAAGCAATGGCCTGGAATGAATGAGACAATTAAAGGCTGGAGATGATTACCGTAGGTTGCTATGACGGCCAGATTGGACATTCGTCCAGGACACCAGGGACACCCCTACATTACGAATAGTGCCAGGGTTAACACCCCCCTACTCTTTAGTGACCACAGAGAGTCAGGATGCCCATTTAATGTCCCATCAGAAAGACAGCACCTTATGCAGGGCAAATGTCCCCATCGCTGCACTGGAACATTGGTAATGACCTTTAGACCAGAGGGAAGAGTGCATCCTACTGGCCCTCCAACACCACTTCCAGTAGCATTGGTCTCCCATCCAGACCCGACCCTGCTTAACTTTAGAAGCAAACCAGCAGTGGAATATGCTGTTGCGGTACTATGCGGCCAGTGAGACTTTATTTTTTATTACACATACCGTACATGTTTTACACATACTTATACAAATATGTTAGAAATTAATAGTCTGGTTTTCTAAAATCTTTACTAGTAGGAGGTTCTGCATGCTCTGGGTTTTATGATTCAATGTACACACTTCAGCTGAAATATGTTTTGCCAGTAAAAAAGAGTTGAAAATACTCATTCACTTACAGTAGCATCCTTCTGGCAGTGGCTAACATACACTTTGATGGTGTTTGCAGTCTTTTGCTCCTCTCATCTTCCTTCCCCTTTGAGATTTGCTTTTATTCCAAACTGGGGTGTCACATTAATAACATTCAGTTTCAGTCCCCTCACCAATTACCCTTGTAAAGTCAATTAATTACATGAAACAAATAATACTCTAATAGTGAGCTGTATTTCTATGCTGCCATATAGTCTTTGTTTACAAAAACACAAAAGGTTTATGTGCCCATTGTAGGTTAAGCGGTTGTGTTAAGCGTTAAAACATTACACACACTCTTGCACAAGTGACTGGCAAACAAATGACTGTATATGAAGCAGGTGAGATATCTGAGCTACCTTTTGAACTAGAATGTATTACAGGTTGGGGTGTTTCAGTATTTAAATTGCATTCAAAGAAAATGTTCACAATGTGTTTGTTCTTAACATAAAGTTATTTGGCATTTATTGGCCATTGAGCTTTGCCTGGTGCTTAGGGTTGAGGACCGCTCCTGGAGTTCGGTACCGGTACAAAACGGTACCTCATTTCGGTACTTAGAAAAACTAAAGAGATGTGGCTAAAGGTGGCAGCACATAAAATAAACATATTAAGTTAAAAGCTTATTGCTTGATTTGATTACATTTATGCTTGATGTTGGCTAGTTAGCTAAGCTGATACACAGCCGAGTACTGTTATGATGATGAACGTTAAATAACATGAGTCGTCGACATGTCCTAAGCTGTGTGAAAAATACAGTAAACATACTAGTAAAATGCTATATGCTAATGATGCTATAATGATAAAGTAATGAAAATGCCCACTTATCTCCAACAAAAAATGATCCAACTAGGTATTAAATTCCCTGAACATAACGATGAAGTTGATTTTGATGCTACCTCCCTTGAGGTTTCGTCCCTGGGGAGCTCAATGTCTTCGGAGCTACCATTGATACCAGCACTAACGGTCTACCATTGATACCAGCACTAACGGTAGCTGCGGCTCCTGTAGGCAACTTAGCTTCCAAGTTAAGGAATATCTGGTGTTTGACCAGGTGTTTCCTTAGATCTGAAATGTTGCCACCTAGCTTTGCTCACAAATATTACAATGAGTGTTGTCTGTATCAATTTTAGAAAAGTGTACCTTTTTTTGCTTGCCATCACACTTGACTATGTTTGTTTCAACAACTGACAAGCTGCAGAGGTGAGGAAATCTCGTGAGAGATGCGCACTCAGGTACCGAAATTTGGCATTGATTGATTTTACATGAACCAATACTCTGTAATTCCAATGTGATTTGGTCAGTACCGGTAAAAGTACAGGGTTCAGTATCCAACCCTACTGGTGCTGTACACTATAAATGACAGCAGACGTTTAGGCAGAGGAGTCATCTCAGTGGGCATATCATGCTGTCCTTTTTACCATCTGCATTAGCAGACAGGACACAGAGCTGAGTGGAGCTCTACAGAGCACACATTATCATAAACAAGCACCTCAGAGCACCACATAGCTTCTCTACCCAGCCCTCTGGTCAGCAGGTCCCAGTCCATTAACACACCAAACCCTGGGTGTGGAGCACAGAGGGAATACAGCCTTCCTCCACCTGGCCTACACTTGCACAATCAGGGTAATATACTGAATCAGTGATTAGTCAGACATGTAGGTATATGTCACTTAATGGCTAGCTTTGCACCGTAGTTAGCATTGGTTTTAATAATGCAGTGTGGTCAAAGATGTGGTAATTTAGCTGCCATATTGATTAGTTACCCACTCAATAATTCAATAAATAGTTGTTTTTTTGGGTTTACAAAATCCTTTAGATCTACTCACAATGCACTCTTGTCTAGGTTATATGGAGAACCAATTAGGCAATGGTCTCCAGTGTCCAGCCACTTTCCCGTTCCATGGCGAGTGGAAATGACATCATTATGATTCAGACTTCAACAACTGACTCCATGGCCATCTGTGTAATAGGTTTACAGCTATCAAGTTAATTGGATAGAAATCATACACACATTATTAACACTAAATGCAAACATTTAATTGTATGTTGGCTGAAACTGGAAGAAATAGTCAAACTAGTACATGCTTAGTTTTAGTGTTATTGTATACATTTGAAGATATATTTTGTTTTAGGCTGGCTGAGTTCCATTTATGACTTCACAATCCTCATAGAAAAAAAGATAGACATTTGACAGACAATCAGGCACATTTTCCTAACAAGGAACTAACCAGAATGAACAGAACAGAATCACATTATGGTTTACACAGGAGAATCTCTGGAGTTGAAATTAAATGGCTTGGCTGTAACAGTATAACCATTATTGTATCTGTGGCAGCTTAACAGTGTTTATTGAATTAAACTCTGTTCCACATCAATGTACTGCAGCACCTCCCCTCCGAACAGTGTAGCACTGCAATGTAGCGGTGTAACAAAGACCTCATGGAGACTGGGATCGTAATTGGTTAATGCACGGGTTTATGTGTAATGAGCTGAAGTTACCCAGTTCTGTTCTGTAGTAGTAGAGAGGTGCCGCTCCCTCCTACAGGACAGGATAGTCTATTCAAGACACTTCACTATTTCTTAATTAATACAGTACAATGACAATATATATTTTCTTCCAAAAAGTTTTACTGCAGACAAATTTGCTTTTATATGCTACAATAAATGCACTGAAAACAAAGAGCACAGTAGATGGCCGCCTTCCCCCTATTATTGTTTACAGGACATGACATGACACCATGGAATAAGTAGCTGCAGTAGCTTGTATCTTTGTCTGGTACATGACACAGTGACTGTGGATGGAGTATCTACATTTTTTGGTGTGCCAGCTCTTGTGGCGCTGATTTGAAGGAGTTTAGCTACTGAACGGCTATTCATATAAACTATACTTTACAACAGAAAAGCAATGTAAGGGAGGATTATGCGAGAGGATGAAATGCACATTCAAATAGCAAGGGGATTCTGGTGTCCCATATACAGAGCCAACGGAAGCACTACAGGAGTGGTCAGCAAAACTATTTGCTTGAGAGGAATTGGTGTTATAACTTTCGTGAACAGTAATATTCACTTCAGTATTTTCGTTCACTTTCAAAAGCTGCAAGCTCAGGTGTTGCCTTGAAGAGGGCAGAATTAATGAGAAAGGTGTGACATTTTCTGTTCAGTTTCCCGCATGCCTCCACAGTGAACTTGCCGGGAAGAAGACAGTTCGATTCCCATGAAGATGCTCAGAGATGGTTTGCCTTACACTTTGAAAATGTGTGAGGGTGATTTTATGCTGCTCTTTTGGCTTTTTGACAACTAAGCTAGTTCACTAGTTTGTCTGGCCCTACTGATCTTGTGGGATGTCAAGGGACATCATTTGTGCATGATGTCGCAAATGTCCATGCATTGTGAAACATATAAAGTATAAAGTATTTTGAAGATGGTAGACTGTAAACTAAGGCAGGATTTTTCTGATTATTTTTTACAAATTGCTTGTTTTATTTTCTGAGAAACATCCTAAACAACAATATTTATTTGTTTTTCAAATTTAAGACCAGAGTAAAAAATAAACCCAAGATTCCTTGCAAAAGCTTGTACATTTGATGATGGGCCTAAGATTATTGGTACTATATTTAATAGAGACTGGGAGACCAATGACATCAACATCTGTCTTGGTTTCATTTAGCTTGAGAATGGTTTTTGCTAACCAGCATTTGATGTATGTAAGACAATCAGAATCAGACCTCATCGATTTTTCAGTATCAGGTTTAAGTGGAAGGTACAATTGTGTATCATCTGCATAACAACCATATGAAATGTTGTATTTTTTTAAACAGAGCCCAAAAGGAGCACATATAAAGAAAAGAAAATAGCCATGTTTCTCACACTGGGCCTAAGCCAGACAAATTGTCCAAATAGTTAAGAGAATATGGTATCGCACTTCACAAACAATATACAAAAAGATAGCAAAGGTACTGAATGTTATCAGATACAACTTTAGAAGTGTAGTTCACAAGTTCAAAGAGATGGGAACGATGGTTACACTACCTGGACGAAGCTGAAAAAGGAAGCTAACAATGGCTGAAGACATATTTCTAAGCCAGTAGGTTATGAAAACCCTTTTGTGACTGCAAAAGACCTGTAACAAGGCTTGGTGGCAACAGGCACCAAAGTTTCAATGAGGACAGTAAGGTACGTACAACAAGCAGAAGGTTTCATGCCAGAAATCCAAGAGTACACCACTACTGACCCCTAAGCACAAGAAAGGTTGGCTCAAAATCATATCAAGAAGCCAAAGAGGTTTTGTGATTCTGTTCTGTTTGGATTGAATAGACCAATAAGACTAAAATGGCAATTCAACTTCTAACACCTTGGCAGCTAAATTAACTACTTAGGGATCACTTTCCTGCCAGCGGGAGATGTTGCCCCCACCACCCCCAAAAACTGGACTACAATTATATTTCACAAGTCCAATTTCTAGGTTATATATACCGTCTTATATGTACAGAAAGCTTAAAATCTCAGAAATATATCTAATGTCTCCGTTTTACTTTAGCTATAATAGAAATAAACATTAAAACCTCATTATGTGAGATACAAGTCTTGTACACAAGTGCCACAAAAAATATAGGTGGTGGTTTGAAATCAAAGCCCACAAACTCAAGTCTTATATCTTTACAAAGCTTAGAAACTCATTGATCTACCTAATGTCTCGATTTTACAATAGCTATAATGACAAGATAATTAGCCTGGATATTGTGAGATGTGTTCCTTTAAAAGAAAACAGATATTTTTTCTTTCTTCTAAGAAAGATGAGGGGCCCTATCTTACACCCAGCGCAATTGACTTTTTACACAAATGCATGTATCATTCCTATCTTGCACCCGACGCATACGGGTCTTTTCCCTCCACAGATGCGCGTCGGTAACTTCGGGAAAGAAATTGCGTTCGTTGGGGCGGTTCAGCGAAAAGAAGAGGTGAGTTCTGGCGCAAACGTTCCCTGATGCTATCTTGCACTTCCCGAAAACAATTCCGCCACTGACCAGGAAAAACCTGGTTAAAAGTCGCATGTTATTCATATGCTATTTTAAGGGCGTATGCTTAACCATAATGTAGCATGTGCACAACGCGCATACACTTTGCTCCTCTCATCTACACACAAGCAGCAGTTCTTTATTATTGAAATACATAATTGGAAGGAAAAAGATTACCACAAGAGGGAAATCATTGTGGTGTACGAAGATGTGAAAAAAATAGGTATACATCTAGTGTACACATTTACCCAAATTATTTTGAATGAATTATTCGCACAGATATACAACAAACGCAAGGGAACCCATTCAATCAACATACAAATCATTTGCAATGATAATAGTAAAATCACCCATGTCTTTGCGAAACTCTGGCTCAAGCCATGACTCATTTATGGCAACTTTGCCATAAGGAATCCCCCCCTTGGATGGGTGGCTGTGAACAACGGCTATCCGTTAAAGACATGGTTAATGATGACACAATTTATGATGCCAGCAAGTGCGTGAAATGTTGTTTAATCGACAACACACACAAACACCCAGTGTGGCCTTATTGAACGATTCGGCACACTAAAAATGCACGTCAGGTGTTTGGATAAAACATGAGGTACATACTCAAGTCGCAGCATTCTTTGTGGCTTGTTGTGTTTTACGCAACATTTTCATGAATCATGGATGTGTTGATGACATAAATGTTGAAATATTAGAAGACTTAAGGACACGTGAAGTTGAAATGCATGTGCCGTTGCCACAACCTAAATGACCAGAGATGCAGAACGGGTGAGGAGAGCTTATTTGACAGAAGAGTGAGGTAAGCAAAGTAATCATGGTCTAATGTTAGACTACATTGCAAAAATATTACCATGCATTCATAACCTCGTGATTCAGTGAGAGTGAGTCCAAAACATCGGAAAGTATGTATTGAGACATTTCTTTATTTACGTTTTGTATAAAGAAAAATCCATTGCAATCCGCCGTTATAATAGCAATCCGCAAGGGAACAAGCATGTCTGCTCTTAAAGGGAATGTGAGATGACGCTCTGATTGGTTTATTGCACGTTACGCCCAAACCACACCTATGACTAATGAAGCTACTTCAGACCTACCCACTTTAGATTTGCGTCAGACGCAAGAGTCATTTATCCTGCCGGTAAAATAGCAACAGCACCCGGGACCCTCCCACAATGTCACTTGCGTTTCGCGTTTGATACTTGCGTTTCAGATCGTTAAAATAGGGCCGAATGGGTTGTACTATCACTGCTCACAAGTTGAATTTTTAGGTTATATATCCATGTCCAATATCTTTACAAAGCTTAAAAACTCAGCAATCTTGTCAATGTCTCTGTTTTTCAATAGCTATAGAAATTAGATAATTATGATTACTAATCCGAGGTGCATGACAACTAAAAACAGCAATTAGCTTGTACACACAGGTGGCCGGTTTGTAGCTCAAATACAATTGAATGTTTAAAAGAAAACATGCCTCACAACCTCTATTTTTAAGTTATATATACATTTCTTATATCTCAACAAAGCTTAAAAACTCAGAAATCTAGTTGATGTCTCCGTTTTACAATAGCTATAAAAATGAGATAATTAGCCAGCATAATCTGAGATGTGCTCCTGTTCCAAAAACAAATCTTTTTTCTTTCCTCTAAGAAAGATAAGGGGTTATACTATCACTGCTCACAAGTTCAATTTTTAGGTTATATATACATGTCTTATATCTTTACAAAGCCTAAAAACACAATCTAGTCTATGTCTCCGTTTTACAATAGCTATAGAAACTAAATAATTTTTGGTACTAATCGGACGTGCATGCCAACTAAAAACAGCTATTAGCTTGCTAGCAGCTTGAAATATAGCAGGCCAGAGTGGGAAAATAGTAATGACATAGAGCATAGTTTTCCCAGGTAAAATCTATCTTATTATGTGGAAATGATTAATTTATTACCGTCCATGTATTGCACTAGCCACAGCAGGCTGTGAACCACAGCAGGTTAATAAATAATGGGACAAGCTTCCGAAACAATGACAATTTGAAATGCACTGCTAACCTCTCAGATTTCATGATTTTTGTAATCCTTATGAAACAGAGATGTCAAAAATGACCAGGATCATCCATATTTACCTAAATTTGCCAAAGATACTTTAAAAAATAAATTAGTTGGCAGTGAAGGCCCGGATGAAAGCGTCATCACAATGCAATTTTTTTTTAACCATACATTTACAAAAAACCCTCTAGCTTATTGGCGGTTAACTGTATCATTCAAAACATTTTGACCAATGTTGTAAGCCCCTGTGAAACATGATTTGAAGTATTCACAGCACCCTATCTCAATATATTACTTTGTAGTTGTCTTTCAAAGGGGATGTAGAAAAATAAAAACAGAAAAATATCATGCATTTTTTTATTTAATCTTGTGCCATATACACTGTGTATATTCAATCAAAATAAATTGTATATATCCAAAAAAATCTAAGTCTTTCCTTTTAAAAAAGATCAACCATGTGAATATACTGACTTCAGGTCCAGTGTAACAAGTGTTTAACATTAGGTATGATTTTTTAGGCTGAATTTGACAAATCGGAGGCGTGGCTTAACAGGTTAAGCTATTAACCAATGGTACTATGTGATAAAAAAGAGCTAGAATGAATAGTCAGAAACTTTCAAACATTCTTATGTTAGATAATATAATCTGCTAGGCTAGCAAGAGTTTTCATAACAAGAACATCAGTGAATGGTTTCCAATCAATCCAGCAGCAATGCAGGTACCCAGAGTCAGTAGGTCTTTACTTTAGCGATGCAAACCCAGTGGAGGGCGTGCAGTTCCCAACGTTCTTTATTATCATTGAGCAGTCAAATTTCAGAAGCTCCCATTATGGTTGCATTCTCCAAGTATACCTTGGTGCCACCCTGAGATACCATTGTGCATCAAAATGCTTTACTCTGTTCTGTTCTCCCAATTTCTGTAATAACCAGTCGCAATGCAGCTCCATCCGTCCTCTCCACTGCCGATGCACTAGATCCTATCACACATGAAGGCAGCACACTCCGAAGGTCCCATTCACAGGAATTCTGAACACCTTCTCATTACCCAGTTCTGTATATATACCTGAGTGTGTTTGTTCCTCTTTGCGAGGTATTGTTCTTATCTGACTACTGAGCATTTTCATACGATTTATCCTGACTATCTGTGTATTGACCCGTGCTTTCCTTGTGACAACGGAGATCCTGATTCCTGTGTCTGCACCGTTGCCATACTACGCCTGTATTGACCCTTGTGCCTGTTTCCTGATTTCGATTTTGGATTACGCCCTGTACCTCTGCCTGTGCCTTCCCGTGTACCTGCCTTGTTTGGATATCGACCATTCTAGCCATCTTCTCTGTACCTCTGCCAAGCTGTCTGAGACGTATTGTGCCTGAGTAATCACCTATACCATTGTGGGCTATTTCTATATATATATATCTATTGCTATTAAACTGCATTATCAGTCTACCTGTGTCGAGTCGTTACAATTTCCCCCTCTCGCTATACTGGTAATCCTGTAGTATAGTCCATACTAAAACACTGTTAACAGTTCCAGCACTATTTTAAATTCTCATCTGTATCCACAATGGACCCTATTGACAAAAACATATATTCCACTCTCTCTTATTCACAATGCCTTCTCACTGGGCAAGGAAATGTATTAAGTCCTTCAATGACATTTATGACAATGGAATTGTCTCTAGCTTCCCTGATCTGGCATCTAAACACTCTTTGCCTCCATCTCACATTTTCTGCCATGTACAAAATTTGGTGTCCTCCCAAAATTTGGTGTCTCTGGCTTTCCATATTTATTTCTGATCGAGGCCTGGGATGCTCTATTCACTCCTCCACCTAGACAGAAAACAGTAATCTCTCAGGTCTTTTAATGTATTATGGCATTCAACAAACACTCCACCAATAAATCTAAATCTGCCTGGGAAAGGGAAATGGGTTTTGAATTCAGGGAGGAATGGTGGGGTTAGGTGATTGACAGAGTAAGCTGAACTTCATCTTGTGCCCGTCTCGGACTTATACAGTTTAAGGTCGTTCATAGAGTTCACTTTCCCAAGTCTCCCTGAATAGTTCCAAGCAGATGTTAGCCTAGATAATAAAAAATGTGTGTACTTAAAACTTTCCCATGTTAATTTCTACTATAGGTATAACAAGACTAAAAAGCTACGTTATCATGTGACGTTAGTGCATTGTAAACAAACCCGTTTGTTATTGCAACTCAGCTAATACATCTGACAAAATAATATATACTTAGCTATCTTTCTTTTTGTCATCCAAAGAGTCCCAGCAATGAAATGGAGCATTGATATATATGATCCTTTACCTATCCCGCAAAGACCATGGACACACATAGCTATGGACTTCATTACCGATTTACCTGTATCGTCCGGATATACAACCATTCTTGTAGTTATTGATAGATTCTCCAAAATGTGTCTCGGACTTATACAGTTTAAGGTCGTTCATAGAGTTCTCTTTCCCAAGTCTCCCTGAATAGTTCCAAGCAGATGTTAGCCTAGATAATAAAAAATGTGTGTACTTAAAACTTTCTTATGTTAATTTCTACAATAGCTATAACAAGACTAAAAAGCTACGTTATCATGTGACGTTAGTGCATTGTAAACAAACCCGTTTGTTATTGCAACTCAGTTAATACATCTGACAAAATAATATATACTTAGCTATCTTTCTTTTTGTCATCCAAAGAGTCCCAGCAATGAAATGGAGCATTGATTTAATTGTTAAAATCAATTTATTGTTTCAACCTTCAAACCATTGTTTAAGTTTCTAAACTCTATCTGAATCAGAGTAATCAGGCTGTCTAAATGTTCACAGACATCTGATTCATCATTCTATACTCCGGGAAAGCAGAAATACATGACTACTTGCCTGTGTATACTAACTAAGTAAATCCATCAAATCATAATCAAACTATCTGAATTCAACATAAGTAGACAGCCAATGAGCTAGGCTATTCAGTCATGTTTGCAATCATGTTTGGTTGATCCTTTTGTGCCACATTGAACATAATTTATAGGCATGCATAACCAGAGTATTGTATCCTGGGTTTTTTGGCTTTTACCAGTGATGGGCAGTAGCGTCGCTACAAGTAGCGCCGTTACTAGTTTAATTACATTTCTCAGTAGCGTGGTCGTAGCGCCACTATTTTCTAAATCAAATAGCTTTACAGTAGTGAAGCTATTTTATTGATCAAGTAGTGCGGTAGCGTCGACGCAAGCTACATTTTCATGAGTATTTCTGAAGCTCAACTCTGAAATACAACTGCTAAGTATGTTAACACTAGAACCGCCAAAGGCCGACACCATTGGGCGTTTGAGTTTGTAATTAAAATATATCTGTGATTTTGAAAGCTACACACTCCTCCTTCCTTGACTTTTCCTAAATATGTTTATTTTACATTATTCTGTTGTCCAATTTCAAAAATCTCAAACAGAAAGCTTTTTATCAATGATTTCCATGTTTTTTTTACCCCATATTACTACTAAAACCGCCAAAATCCGACGCCGCCTAACGTTGGTACCCAGCCAATTATCTGGTACCCAGGCGCCTAGCAACCACGGCGCTAAGCACCTTTCACTGAATGAATGCTTTCAATGGCTCAATGGCCAATAACCACAGACAAAAGATCTTTAGCCCTGGCTGAGAATTAACTTTTAACTTTAGTCTTTGCAATATAATGTAATAACTAAAGTGACTGACTATCATGTGTTTTAGAATTGTCGCCGATTATTTTTCCACAATGAAACGCTGCTTCTCATAATTCAACATTTTA
>JACXGM010000935.1:0-17238 GCA_016801145.1 Umbra pygmaea
GGAGACTTTGACACTAACATTGGAGTCTTTGACACTAACATTGGAGACTTTGACACTAACATTGGAGACTTTGACACTAACATTGGAGACTTTGACACTAACATTGGAGACTTTGACACTAACATTGGAGACTTTGACACTAACATTGGAGACTTTGACACTAACATTGGAGACTTTGACACTAACATTGGAGACTTTGACACTAACATTGGAGACTTTATGACGGTAATTTGAGAGACTTTATGACAGTCATATGAGAGATTTTATGACAGTAATATGAAAGATTTTATTTCTTGAATATTACAAACAGACTTTTTGACACTAATATTACAAACAGACTTTATACAGTAATATTAAATATTTCTGACACTAATGTTAGAGACTTTATGACACTATTAATACAAATACATTTTGGTTCACCTCACATATTCAGATCTTGTGTGTAAAGACTTAACAGGAGAGTAGAGTTGGAACACCCCTTTTTGGGTCAGCCGTAAGAGGCCCAGTAGAGCAGGACGTTGTTTGTCTAAACCTCCATGATGGTTTACTGGACCCACAGACATAGCCCGCTCCTGAACCACTAAAATGTTTTGGTCAACAGCAGCCTAGACTGTGATGATGAGAACTATTGCCAAGAACTACTGCCAAGCTGTCTGTCCCTTGAAAGTACACCATCTCCCTTTATAAGGTTGTAGAAGCCTATCGGTCTTTCTCTGACATTCAGAGAATATCTATCTCCTACTAACAGATCCACAAGATTCTGCACGTGTGGATCACATTCTGCGCATGTGAACCTGCAGTTGAGCTGATGTAGCCTACATCACTGCATCACCTTTGTAAACAAGGGTAATACAATCCCAGCAGCTATTTGTAGGTTACGACATACTCTGACTCTTCTAACTGGGGATGTTTGTAGTCTGAGTTGTTCATTATCACACAAGTAGGCTGTCACACAATGGTCGACAACATATGATTCAAATTCAGAGGTCCACCACTTGCCAGCTCCTTCATGTGAGCCAGTAAGCAGCTTTTGAACAAGGGAGATGTTGATTGTCATTGCCCGGTCAATTTGCATACTAAGCCGATGCATGTAGTGATTACCGAAACAGAACGCCCATGCTATGATCCTGTGACTTGAATGTGTTTGATATGATGCCTAAATACACTGCCAATACAGTGAGCGTGTACAACACCAAATCAAGATCATTAACACAGGGTCCAACAGAATAGAAAATAACAAATAAAAACCAATACATAATATAAAATATATCCACATTACCAGAACGTTCCGGATTCATAGTCTAGAGAAGTAAAATGCAGAGATGAGCCAAATCCCCAGCCTCTTAATTTTTTACTAAACCACAATGTCTAATTTCTGTAAAAAAATGATTATAATACAGAAATCTACCTCTTCACTAATGTCTACTATTAATTTTACACCAATGGCTTTTGTGACACGCTTCCTCATTCTAATTGCAATACTCTTCCATGTCTCTAGCCCCCATATCCCCTATCGTTCTCTCTCTCTCTGACTCTCCTCTGTAAGTGATGAAAGTAATAGGGCTGTAAGAAACAGGGTGGTGTTTGGCTGTATTCCACTGGTAAAATAGGATTCGATTACTATCCTCTCCACAATGTAGCATGAGGCCGTGTAACAATGAGCCTTGACAGCAGCCAGCTGCTCTCTACACTCGTTCTCAATCTGCCGCTGTTTGTGTGCACGTGGGGGGCGCGCACGTCCCGTGTCAGTTAGTTCATTCATGCATTGACGGAGAGCGAGAGAGGTAGAGAGCGAGCGTGAAAGAGATTATATGTACACACATCAGAATCAGGTCTGTCATGAGTGATATTTATCTGGTAGATTGCTGCTCACATACAATGCATAACGCTTACAGACTCAATCCGTCTTATTTACATGGGCATGTTATCTGATCGCGAATAAGGAGTACGAATAGCTTGTGAAGATCTGATGGTCGATAATGAGCTTTAGATCCTTTATTTTTTGGCTTTCACAACACAGATGTACCAGTGTGTAGATTTAATTTCCTTTTTTTTTCTTGTTCCTTGCAGTGCGGGTCCTAAAGGAGACAACATCTATGAATGGAGATCCACCATCCTGGGACCACCAGGTTCCGTGTACGAGGGAGGGGTTTTCTTCCTGGATATCGCCTTCACACCAGACTACCCCTTTAAACCCCCTAAGGTGAATTGCACACATGCCAGAGTCACATGCACACGCATATGCTGGTCACACACACACCCACACACTGGTCACACCCACACACTGGTCACACCCACACACTGGTCACACCCACACACTGGTCACACCCACACACTGGTCACACCCACACACTGGTCACACACACACCCACACACTGGTCACACACACACCCACACACTGGTCACACACACACCCACACAGTGGTCACACACACCCACACACTGGTCACACACACACCCACACACTGGTGCTAGTAAAGTGTTTGCTCAGAAGCCGAAGTTGAGTTATTCAGTCCGTACATCACGAGCAATCTCCGATAGCATTGGCCGGATTTGAACTAAACGTTACTTTAATCAAAACATTAACTTTGCAATGTCATCCCTCATCCTGATTGACCTAAAGTTATGTGGTCTGAAGGCCCCAGTCGTTAGAGGGAAGAACTTTGGTTACAAGGCCCGTAATGACCGCCGTGATGGATTTTCCACTATTCTGATTGGTATCATAGTAAAAAAAATTGTCAACATTGACAACCATTAATCCGAGTGTGGCCTGGAGCCTAAATGCATATAAATCTGTCAAAGCTAATAGTGTTGTAATAAGATTTAGTAAACAAGGTAACGACTCAACATATGTTAGAATATTAATATTGCAAAAATAGTGTCACCATTTTAACTCTCTGATCTGGCATTTGCAAAATTACACTGATTGGCCCAAGGCAGGAGCAATAGTAATCAAATCAAATTGATTAGACACACTTATCTTAAATCTTACTTAGCCAAACGGGGGTGCTGCGTCATTCATGTTGGTGAAACGTTTACTGTTTTGTTTTGTACTTTTGATTTTGGCCTTTTTGGGTTTGTAATACCCAACATCTGCACGGGACTGACTGAACAAATATTCAGAAGGTCATCAATGGCCCCTCTGAAAACACAAATAGACTAGTACAGCTTTATTGTTCTAGTGTATTTAAGGATGTATTCCATGTTTTCATATCTATTTGTAAAAGTCATGAATGCTGCAATATGCTGAAAATGTATCTGACTTGCTTGTGGAAAGATATTTTAAGAGCTGTATGGTTTGAAGACAATTTTGGACTATGGGACCAACAATTTTAAGAGAGGGAAAAAAACTGTTGAGAAAATGTTAAATCTAGACTCTCATGGTAGGAGCCTGTTGGTCAACTGCATCTGACCGCTCAGGGGCCTACACGTGGTACAGTGGTCTAAGTCTAACTGTGTTGTGGTGGCCAGGGTTCATTTCCTGGTGGCGGCATTCCTCCATGCCCCGGGACATCCCCCACCTGCTGAGAAAAAGCTTAAAGGAGAATTGGACATGACAAATTAGAAGGGGAGAGAACAGTGGTAAAATTAACAAAAAAATCATATATGTCAAGACAATATATTTTCTTGGTTGATATTGATCAACTGCTGTGTGCACATGTGTTGGTTGTGATTCTACCACCACCTCTCTGTCCATAGCCCCGAGAACAGCCACCTGTCTGTCTGTCTGCCATATCTCTGCTACCACTCTCTCCAGCTGTCTTCTTCCCTCTCTCCCTGCTGGCTGAGGATTGTTGGAAAACAGACCTGCTTGGACAGCCTGGTCTACCACTGTGTTGTTTTCATTGCCTGGCTGTTCCCAGGCAGACAGAAAGACCAACAGACAGACAGGTGGCTGCAGACAGACAGACAGACAGACAGGCAGGCAGACAGGCAGGCAGACAGGCAGGCAGACAGGCAGACAGACAGGCAGGCAGACAGGCAGGCAGACAGGCAGGCAGACAGGCAGGCAGACAGGCAGGCAGACAGGCAGGCAGCAGGCTTAAAGTCCTAGAGCTGCTGCCTGTAAACAGGACAAAGAAGCACTAACTGGGCAAGCAGATTCCTTAGTTATGATGCCCATTAACACCTCAGGTTCCATAAACATTCCCTGATAGTCCATGGCTGATGAAGTCACCTGAAGTAAAAACTGAGTAATTATGATGGACAGTGAGTGAGGGGAGAGGAAAAGATTGACTTAGTTTCACACCCGCTCTGACCCCCCCAAGGCTCCTCGTCAGGCAGGCCTCCCAGAGGTCAGATGGAGCTCTCCAATTATTATAAGTCTGTTGTTTTCCTGATGTTTCGCTCCGCTTCTTTTGTGTGGCTGGCACAAAGAGACGCTCAGCCCCCTATGGCCTGGAAGGAGCAGGAACAACAGTGTATGTGTCCATGTAATAGCACAGGTCACAGACTACGGTGATAACAAGGTGCTGTGCTGGTATACTGTTGAGTTCGCATGGGGCCAAAAATGTTTTTAATAGAACCAGCTGCGCTGTTAAGAGATGTGACGATTTAAAGATAGCCTCGACTCTCTGTAACGTTATTTTTAAAGCTTTGGCAGACATTTGTGTATTCTTTTACACTTGTGTTGCTTAGATACAATACAAGATTAAATAACTCAATTTATTATTATTAATTTTTTTCCCAATTTAGGGGTAGTATAAGCAATGAATCTACAAATACAGACTAAATCTTTACCGAATTAACTTTCGCATCAGTTCCGCCCCCCCACTTTTATATATGTACATTTTTTTCTTCCATGTGCGCCTCCCCACCACACACACACACACACACACACACACAGAAAGGCACACATACAACCTTCCGGAGCGTTCTGACCATGGAACTGTGAACGGCCACCAGACACACTGCAACAATTTATATGTAGATGCATATGGTTTTATTGGTATGGCCAGATTCACGGCTGTGCCTGTCTTAGGTTGTCCTGATGTCATAGGTGGGATGTTACCCGTCTTTGTCTAACCAGCCCTTATCACTGGCCAAGTGGCCATATTCCATTATCCTTTTCCGTGAGCATTGGTAGGATAATTTTACAAATGGACATGTTATTTGAACAGCCAGTAAGGGTTGTTTCCCCCTATGGGTCTGTCTATAACATGTTTTCACCAGGTCTTGTTTTCTTCTTTCTTTTCTTTTTTTAATTCATTTAAATTTACACACAATTTCCACCAAATTTCTTGGAATTCTGACCAAGCTCACTTTAAGTTTGAGCTCCAGTGACCAGCCCTGGACCATACGACCATGTCCGGCACCACCCAGAACCCATGCATACATCACACCTACACATTCACACGCACCACCCGTGCTCTGACCATAGACCAAAACAACATCCACTCCCTCACTTTAGAACCGTAATTGTTTTGTGCTGTTCCCCAGGTGACTTTCCGTACCAGGATCTACCACTGTAACATCAACAGTCAGGGAGTGATCTGCCTAGACATCCTGAAGGACAACTGGAGCCCCGCCCTCACCATCTCCAAGGTGCTGCTGTCCATCTGCTCTCTGCTGACGGACTGTAACCCCGGTGAGTGACATACCAATCAACCAATCATACAGCAAGAAGATTTGAGCCAGAAATAGTGGCGTACAGACCAGGGCTGCGTTCAGTGCGTCAACATCCATCTGAACAGACGACGCAAACCAGTTGTGGGTGACGGAATGCTGTAAGTGCTTTTTAAATTGGTCGCTCACGCTGAAACCTTCACCACACCATGCTACACCCACCAAATGCGAGCAAAGACTGTTCAATAACAGAATAGTGTTGTTCATATCCATCTGCAAAATAGCAAAATGTTCAAGTAAGCTGAACAGAACTTTCACTGCAAGTTGTTAGAGAGTGTAAGTGGCCAAGGGGCTTAAAACATAGAGTCTGGTGAAGGGCATGAAATGAACACAGCTTGTTTTCTTCCCTTTTGGGGTAACACAAACCTCAGATAAATGAAACACTATTGTGATTTGCATTGACTCAAGACATCTTCTGATTATCGGTCCTGTCATTAACTCCCCTTTTACCCATAAACCACCACACCCCAGGCCCTCTCCCACAGTGCACTGCATTCTGCAGCCATGGCTATTTCGTAAAGGTTCCTGACATCCCTCACCACCCCTGCGTCCCCTCCCCCATCTGTTTTCCCTCATCCCCTCCTCCCCTCCCCAGTTATCCCCTGAAGGTTTCTTTATTCATGTGATAGTAAGGGTCTACAGGATGAATGGGATGTAATGGGATATAGCTCATTAAAGCAGCGAGGAGAGGGCAGAACGACAGCTAATCAACCCTTGGAGGTGCAATCATTTTATCATTCTTGGCTGCCTGGGTCTGTTTGCCTGTAAATCTGGAGGGTGTTTCAGCCCTGACCTGAGACTCTAGGTGCTTCGCTGGGGGGCCTGCTCACCCAACCTGCACGTACAGAACCTGGAACCTGGCAGGCTGCCGTTTGAACGGTCCTGAACGCTGTCACTTCCCTGGATACAGCCGTGGTCGTGCAATTCGATATTCCTTATTCCCAAGGGCTTGCTGACATGTCAACATATTCCTTGGCTTTAACATTTCAGATTACAAAGTGCACAGTGATCGGCTGCAGAATGCTTTATTTAAACAGTCGGGGGAAGAGCGCCTCTGACTGTAGAGGAACAGGAGTGCGCTGTGTGTTAACGGTGGTTAAACAGTGTTTCTGTTTTCTCTATCTTTCACAGAACTACCATTAATAATGCTGTGTATTCTCTAACTTTCACAGAACTACCATTAATAATGCTGTGTATTCTCTAACCTTCACAGAACTACCATTAATAATGCTGTGTATTCTCTAACCTTCACAGAACTACCATTAATAATGCTGTGTATTCTCTATACTTCACAGAGCTACCATTTAATAATGCTGTGTATTCTCTATACTTCACAGAACTACCATTAATAATGCAGTGTATTCTCTAACCTTCACAGAACTACCATTAATAGTGCTGTGTATTCTCTAACCTTCACAGAACTACCATTAATAGTGCTGTGTATTCTCTATCCATCACAGAACTACCATTAATAATGCTGTGTATTCTCTAACCTTCACAGAACTACCATTAATAATGCTGTGTATTCTCTAACCTTCACAGCGGACCCTCTGGTAGGCAGCATCGCCACCCAGTACACCACCAACAGACCAGAACACGACAGGATAGCCAAACAGTGGACCAAGAGATACGCCACATAGACGGACAGCAAGGACCTGCACCCCCCCTCCCTCCCCCCTGACGCCTGTTCCCAGTTCAGTCAGTATTTCATAGCCAACGCATATGGTCATTGCTTGCCAAATACTGACATATTGGCATGGTTAGCTTGACGCTGACAAATTACCATAGTGGTTGGCTATAAAGCACCAACCAATTGGGGACCAGGCGACCCGTCCCGTCACTCTGGGCCCCATACTGTGTTTGTGGAAGCACCTGCCCCCCCCCGATCTGGCCCCATCCTCAACCCTGTAGTTAAACACACACTCGTACCCCTCTACTATGGAAATGAACTGTTATTTGTCCCATGCTGACACTTGAACGCTTCTTTTTTTATACAAAGAGTATATTGGGATTTTTTTTCCCCAATACACTGAATGTTGACATGGTCATGAAGAGCTTTATACTGGTCGGTGTTGTTGTTGTTTGTTGTTGATGTTATTATTATTATTACATTGTTTATAGCCTTTTCTGTTATTTGCATTATTATCGGAGTGTGTGTATACTATGCCCCTTTTATGTATTTCATGAAAAATGCATTCTGTTCTAATCTATTGCATTCGAGTCCATGCAATCAAAAGCTCATGCATTAAAGACTCGGTGCATTCTAGATTAGTGTTTTCGTTTAAGATGTAATCTTCTATTAGACAATGTCTGAAGAAATAATCTACTGCTGTATACAGTAGACATTTGAGCGGTCTAAGGCGCTCTATCGTAGTGCCAAGCTGTCCACCACGGTCTGGGTTCGAGCCTTGACTGAGCCCCAGGCTGATGGAGCTGCGTGAGTTGATACATGACAGGGGAGGCGTCGTGCTCCTGCGCCTCCCGAAGGCTGGATCTGTGTTTTCAAAAGCGAACTGAGGTCGTCAGTCAGGTGGTCGTGTCTCAAACGCACGGATTGGAGTGACTTCAGGATTGGCTGTAACGAAACAAGCTGACTTTGCGTGGATGCCTGGGAGGAAAACATGTCGCAATCTTCATCTCTTGCTGCGACAAGACAAGGTCATAGGTAAAATGGGATATCACTTAATTGGGGAGTGGAGAAGTGGAGGGAGGGGCTTTTTTCTATGATTAGTCATCTGTTATTATATTTTTTCTGCCCCAAGAAGGTATTGAGATGACTTTAAGGCTCGGTCTGGATATGTGTAAGTCGTCTTGCTGCTCACCTGTGATGGTTCTAGCCAGCCATTGTTAGCTGTACATTTGCATTGTGAGGATACATACTTATTGAATACTCAAATAAACACTGGTTGTAATGCTAGCACTGGCTCGGCTAATCTTTTTCTACTGTGTTCACTAACTACATGTTTCTTCTTGGGCTGACAGTGGGCTTTTCAGTGCATTCATGTTTTTGTTATTTAGCTGATGCTCTTATTCATAGTAATTTACAGTAAGGAGTGCATACATTTTCATACATTTTACATTCCTGCTCCTTGTGGGATTCAAACCCACAATCTTTGCATTTGTAAGCATAACGCTCTGCCAACTGAACTACATGGAACACACATTGCTGTATCAATTTGATTTTACTGCTGTTTATTACCCATTTGAGTATTCACACAAAACAACATTTTTTAAATTATTTTCTCATGTCACATTTTAAAACTCCACTGTGTATAACTTTTTTTTAATCAACTTTCTGTTCAAGTTCAAAATTCTCATTCTGTCCAGTCTTGATGAGAATTTTAGGTGTGTTGGCAGCAGGCGGGCTGCCTCAGATCCAGAGCTCTACTGAAGGCTCTGAACCACACACGTTGCATTTACTATACTTGTGAGGAATTGTGGACAAAAAAAACATTTCCACTAAAAACTCTTATAAATAACTCCTAAACAGTAAACGAGCACTCACGGTAACAAATCTAAACTTTACATTAAATCGTAATGCTGACACTAGGTCTAAAATAGACTTTTAGAAGTGCGGCCCGGATAAATATCCTGACTGGGCTATTTTCCACGATATCATTCCTAATCAGCTTCTCACAAATACAGTAAGAAGTGTGCACGCACTTTCAAATACAGTAAGAAATGTACACACACTTTCAAATACAGTAAGAAGTGTACACGCACTTTCAAATACAGTAAGAAGTGTACACGCACTTTCAAATACAGTAAGAAGTGTACACGCACTTTTAAATACAGTAAGAAGTGTACATGCACTTTCAAATACAGTAAGAAGTGTACACGCACTTTCAAATACAGTAAGAATTGTAAACACATTTTCAAATACAGTAAGAATTGTACACAGACTTTCAAATACAGTAAGAAGTGTACATGCACTTTCAAATACAGTAAGAAGTGTACACGCACTTTCAAATACAGTAAGAAGCGTACACGCACTTTCAAATACAGGAAGAAGCGTACACGCACTTTCAAATACAGTAAAAAGCGTACACGCACTTTCAAATACAGTAACAATTGTACAAAGATTTCCCTGAAATAACTGGATTTATTGACACGTATCCCACAGCTGCAGTTATGAGAATTAATTAAATTTTCTAACTTCCAGGCATTCCAGTCTCACTGTAGACTACCCACTGCAGTGTAGACTACCCACTGCAGTGTGACTACCCACTGCAGTGTAGACTACCCACTGCAGTGTAGACTACCCACTGCAGTGTAGACTACCCACTGCAGTGTAGACTACCCCCTGCAATGTAGACTACCCCCTGCAATGGAAGAGAACACTGACATTAAAATCCTCTACATCTGGTTGCATCCCTTAAGTTCTAACACTTTGCAGGTTTTCAAAGAAGATCCAATATTTCATGAAACAGCACCTGAAATCTGGAATATCAATTTATGGAACCATGCTTGGCTTTGGGCTTCGTGGAGTGTTGTAAACAAATATTAATTAGCAGTTACTGTATGTCGTTATTAATTGGACCGCACTGTTGCTTCACATCACTCAATATGACAATGTCCTCAGTCATTCTAGGTCAATCCCAATATCATTCAGCACATGGGTTGTCTGGCCATCTAGTGAGCCTGCAGTATCAGTGGTTAGCTGAGATGTTCCTCAGGTTGAATGAGTGTCTGTTCACAGCAAAATTAACAGGATGAAAGTCCATTCTGCTATAAATGTTCTGGTGTATTTGGGGGATGAACACAAGTCCATACACACACTCACAAAGTATGAAGGTCAATTGTTTCTGGTGAAAAATAGGCTTGAAGCCTTCTCTTAGCTTTCGCCCCTAGATTGTCCTAAGAGACCAGGGGCTAGAGGAAGGGGTTGGGGTTGGGGGAAAAAAAAACACAGACTAGTCTAGAAAAGTAGGTCTATAAAAATAGCGGTCCATGCAAGTAATTACTTGACGTCGTAATATCTCTTGACCCTTTCGGAATGATTGGCTACATATATGTGGTGTTTTAACAGTTTACAAGACAGCTTATTAAAAATCTTGACCGCACGAACTCTCACAGTTGTGGCATTATGGGTGAAGGATAGATTAAATCAGAGCCTTTGACTGGAGGATTACCACTTTCTCATTAAGTATTGCACACTAAAATTCAGTATTTGTAACTTACTGGTTACTGCTTGACTATATGCAAGTTAGCTTATATTGCTCTGTCTTGCATCACATATACCTGGATAAAATCAGAGAATCTTGATAAAAAACAACTGATATAATGAAAACATATTTCAGGCCTAACAGGACCATAAAGAACAGATGAGAATATTTCCATATGTGACATTGCGGATTATTGCCGTCTAAAATGGATTGTGTCCATTAAGAGCCCACCTCGATTACAGTCTGGTGACTTAACTTTTTATGATGTATTAGGCACATTCCAAGATTTTGTATTATGGTAGCCTATCCACAATGGTCAGTTAGATTCAGCTCATAGGCTACCCCTTCTCTGTTACACTCTTTCTTTTCCAATTTCAGAGCTGTTGCGCTTGGTCTTTTCCAATTTCAGAGCGGTTCTCTGCTCTATCAACTTGACATTGTCATCGAGTGTGCCCAACCGAGAGGGAATCCATTGCCCTGGATAACTCGAGCTTCGTCTGCTGCCTCTGCTGTTGCACCAGCACTTCCGCTCCGCGAGAGGCGAAAGGCACGCGTCCAGGCGACGAGGCACTTACAGACACAAAGAAAGGTATTTAACACTACATGTTTTATTATTTCGTGGAATGTGTTATCATGGGGTAATGTTTGGCGCTTCGGGGGTGTAGACTCGACATTTGGATCTCAGCGGTGGATAGGATCTAGCCGTCGGGGAAAATTGAGGAAAATGGTCCGTCCTAAAGACTGGACTGAGATCAGCTTAGCTGCCTGCCGTGGGATAAAAGATGCCTTATAAACCCTAATTGTAAAACACATCAGCTTATGTGTACATATTGAACTAGTTTGATATTTCAGCATAGACGATTCTCTAGGTGTTTAAATAGCATCTAATTTCAAACTGAAAGTTTCATCAAGTCAATGAATGCTCAGTGGGAATGAAAATGCAAGGTTCCGTAAACGACATCGACCAATCCATAATGATTACATTTTTTTCTTATTGGTATATGAATTGAGGGAATTGGGTTATTAGCTACCTTATCATTCCTGTTTGGCTGTAATGAAATGTAACCATTTCACAATAAGAGCTGCGTGTGCTGCTTTGTTGTAGCCCAACCCAGCAAAAAAATATATAATTACGCTTCAGTGCAAATAATAGCTTGAGGTCAGTAGCCTAATCTGTTAGAGGTTTGCTTATGAAAGACTGGGATCATTTTGTCACGATAAGAAGGATAAGTTCATATTGAGTGATCTGTCGGTAACGGCCATTTAAACCTATGAACCCATCGTTGGTTGGAGCCTGTAAACTAAGCTATGGTAACAACAGTTAAATGTTGCATTTACGCCGCCGGTATCGACAGAGCCTCACTGCTATTTTGCTGTGGTGTTGGGGGGGGGGGGTTGACCTATAGATCTAAGGTTTGTTTGTTCTTTTCGGTAGCCTGACTGTTAGTTTTTGTTTTTGCCTGTGCAGATCGGTATGTCGGATGAGGATTCACGTGCCAGCACTAGTTCTTCTTCCTCATCTTCCTCAAATAATCAGCAATTAGGCCTAGAAAAAAACACTCCTAGCAAGAAACGAGCAGAGAGCAAAGTCAGCATGAGCAAGACCTCCAAACTCATCTCAACCAGCGCCAAAAGGTAAGCAGAAGCCTTGTTACTGTCAAAGAAAAAGCCTTCACTCTTTCATTGTGTTTTCATTTTGGAACACTATGGCCTAACTCAAGCAGTGACACTTGTTACATTGTAGGTTTTATGTTAAAAATTCTCTCGTATTATTTTTGAGTCTATAGTGAACCATTGTTTGTGATCATTTAAAAGTTGTCTATGAATCCGGTGAACACTACAGAGGTTGAAATTTGGCACTTGGCCTTGATTTCTATGTTCCTAAGACTTGCCAATTTTTAACTTCCCCAAATATACTTAATCAATTATAATTTATGTTTCACGAAATTGGTCAGTACAGTAACCTACAGTGTATGGTAATGCAATTATTCAGTTGAGTGTAGCAAAGTGAATTATAATATAGTATACTGAGTGTCGTACTATATAGCTAACGTAATTTTCCATGTACATTTTGGATTTTTAATTTTGCCTAACTTGTGTTTTTTGTTTTTTATTTGACCCTATTGTCTAAAATGTTGTGGTATCTTTTCACCGCTGCTCTATTTACCTTTATATGTCCATTCATTTTCACATGTGCAATCAAAATTGCGAATTTCATCTCACAGCATAAATACAAGAATAACTATCTACTAATGGTCGAAACGGGCCATGAACATTTCACAATGTCCAGAATTCATATATATGTCGAGCTTTCGGTATCTTTTCGGTATTTTTTTAATCGTGTTCCTTTAACTGTGAAAATTCTTGGTTACAAATGATTTCCCTGTTGATGCAAAAACATTCTATTAGAATTATAAAAGAAGAGTATTGTAGTTTTCTAGAACAATACAACACTGGAGCAATATATAAAAATGACACTGGTCCGAATGAACTGGATTAGAAGTAAGTAAGATATACACAGTGATATTAGAGACTGGGCAGCAGGGTAATAGTATCTACACAGGGGTATTGTTTAGCAATCTCAAATAGAACTAGCTAGCAGCATGCTCCATAGAATCTATAAAAATGCTCAGTTTAAAAAAGCCCACCTTTGCGGGTGGAACACAATTGAACGAGGCAGGAGGGCTCCCATCTTGTAGTCTTTAGAAAGCCATCAAAATGAGTCAACCTGTCTATGTGGTCCTGTAATGTGGTGGCACATTGTTGAGACAAATCTAATGGCTCTATTGACTAAGGACAATCATCTACCCGCAACTAGTGTGATAATGCAATCAGGACAACTCAAATGCCACAAGAAGTGCTGCAAAACATGCCTCTATTATCGTTTAGGAAACAGCAATCTTTTTTTGACCAATTACATTATTAGTTTAATTATCATAATTGGAAGAAAAAAAACTGTGAATAATTATATTTCAAACATCTCCCGTCACTCATAATTATTTAGTGAGACTAAAACACCCGACTCCGGATGCTGTTCATGTGTTTATCACTCTTCTACCTTGAGTAAGTGTAGACTGGAACCATTATGTGACAGAGGTAATGCACTCTTCGCTATTCTACCTTGATTGTTCGCTCAGGTGCCCAAGCTGTATCAAAGCGTCTCTATAGTACGATGAGGCAAGGCGTCATATTCAATGACCAACCCACCAAACTTGGATGGTGCTGTCCGATTGCATTGCATGGGCTAACTCATGAGTTGCAATCAACCTGGTCTCTAACTACAAGGCGGTCCCTTTACTGCTTACTCATTTCAGAAGAAAAAATATGTAATAGGCAAAAAATACTTTTGTTTGCCTTATTCATTTAAATTCAGAACCAGAAATACATTTATGTACTTCTCTAAAATATGTTATTTCAACATAAGGGAAAATTTATCGTTATCAGCCATCCACAGGGCATGCTTTGTAAATTGCCTATGATTGAATGGGGAGCTAATTTGCATATTCACTTTAGGTGATAATTGTGAAATCATGGTTAGAGGCAGTGTTGGGTAAAGCTACATTTCAGTTACATTCCAGTTACATGTTGAGTTCACAAGTTTTGGGAAGTCCCTAAGTAAGACAAAAATGATCAGGTAAATGGAGTTCATATCTTAACAGTAACCTATAAAACAAATAGAAAGAGTTTTAGTCATGGTCATGGTCACCAGTAAGATATGAACTCCATTTACCTGATCATTTTGTCTTAATTAGGGACTTCCCAAAAGTTGTGAACTCAGCAAGTACCTGGAATGTAACTGTACAAGCTACTTTACCCAACACTGGTTAGAGGATGGCAAAAATGTATTGTGTAATTGAGTCTGTGTATTGTAGTAAGTTTTGTCCTATACCGGTTCCATTATCTCCATCTAAATCTTTTTATTAAATACGCCTTCTGTATATTTTATGTGGCTGTTATGACAATGTATCATGTTCTCTATTAGAATCTGTTGTATGACCCAAGCATGTCATTAATGACATTACTTTTTCTCTTTGCATTTTTCCAGAATTCAAAAGGAGTTGGCTGACATAACTCTGGATCCACCACCTAACTGCAGGTAGGGGCGTGCAGGTATATGTGCGTTAGTGTTTGAGGCTTGATGCGTACAGTTCTTCTGCCATGTGTCATACATTTTGGAAGGCTAGTAGTTGTAGAACACACATGGTAAAGTACTGGGCCCTGATTAAGAACAGTGACCGTATTCATATGGCTTAATGTTCTTATCCAATAATGACTGTTCTCATCGCTGTTATGACATACTGTATGTAGAAAAACAGTAGAGACACTAGCCTTTTGGCAAAATTTTATTTTATTAACATTGTACACACACACAGGCCTATGTAACCTATTTGTCTTGTTGTATCCTCAATTTATATCAATACGTTTTTATTCATAAATATTTAAGTAGCCATCTAACCATAGGAACAGGGCAATTAAAAAGAGCTACAGCCTAGTCTGTAGAAAAGGTTTACTGTTCCTGTAAGGCTGTACAGGAACAGTATTGGTTCTTATTGCTATCACATCTATCCTTAACGTGTGCATTATTCTCTCCTTTTCGGAATGGCAATGCTGGCAGAACCAGTTAAAAGAGACATTTATTTTGATGCTATATTTAGGCCTATAGTTTCCTTAGTGTTAAAAAGCAAAGGCTGTTGGACAGTGCTTGAACAGTTACATTAAATTAACTGACATGGAACAATAAAGGGGGAATCAACATGAAGCCTAATTGTCAGTCATTGGTCAATGTTAGTGAAGCAGTGTATTGCAAGCAGGTGCTGTTCTAATAAAAAACTACGTATTGGTCGGGGGGGTGATTTATAAATGCATTCCATGCAAATATTTGGAAAGTACAGTGAACCAGCGACAAGGCTCATTGGGGAGCGAATGCTGGCCTGTGTGGTCCGATCCAACAGACAAGCTACTATAGCTGAAATAGCTGAAAAAGTTAATGCTGGTTCTGATAGAAAGGTGTCAGAACACTCAGTGCATCACAGTTTGTTGCGTATGGGGCTGCTGTTTTGGTGGCAAAAGGGGGACCTACACAATATTAGGCAGGTTGTCATAATGTTATGGCTGATCAGTATATATTTACATTGTGAACATCATATGCACTATGACTTTAGTCTCAGTAGGTATAGTTTCTTGCAAATTGGGTGGTAGACTGGTGCTTGAATGAGCATACAGTTACGACATTAACTAAAGGGGGCAGGAAGGAGAGATGTTTGTCAACTCTATCTTTAGTCTTAATATCTCTATTCTAAATATATCCATGGTTACAAGTAAACATATTGATTCCATCTATATCAGACATTTATAAATAATGTTTTTTAAATGCAGCTTAAGCATGGTTTTGGAAAACAGTTCAGAGATTAAATAATGCTCGCATGATTAACTCAAGGTTTGGCTATAAACCCACCAGCCTACACTCGCACAACTACCAAAATCACAGTTGACCTTCCAGGCACCTGAACTACCGTACCACCAGGTAGAGCATTAGGATAGGCAGCCCACCCTGTCATCAGACCCACCCAGGCAGACAAATTCCCCAAATATGCCCCACCCTCTGCCCAAGGCACTTTCAGATTTCTGTGACCAGGATTCAACCTCCTGGCTGCAATGAACAGCTGCAGGAGTTTTGAAGTTTTACCCCAAAAACTACTACTACTAGAGTCTACTATTTCCTTTTACTACCCTGGTGGGAATTGTTAGTCCTCATAATTATAGTAATACACACACACACACACACACAAAATACAGAGAAATACAGAGAGAAATACAGCCCAGTTCTACTTTCATGTGTTAAATTACTGTAAAGGCCAAGGATGGTCAAACACATATTCTCTGTTTTTACAGTCTACTCTTTATAGAGAGACCTTGACAGCATTTGTGTTCTTCCAGTAACAGAACAAGCACTAAACTGTCACTATTGTGTTCACTTTAATTTCTGATAGGCATGCTCCATATAAGCAAATACGAATAAAAAATGGATACATCCCCTTGTTCACTTCTGTAGTGGCAGGGAAGCCTAGTTGTCAAGAGGTTTATGGTAGTATATCAAAGGTCACCATTTCAACTCACAGAACCAGGTGACAAATTCTGGTGTTCTTTCCTTGAGCACGACAGTTAAACCAAAATGCTCCCAGGTTTTAGCATATATTATGTAAACACAATGAGTATAATGGGAGTCTGGCCAAAATCTGGAAAACTGTAAAAATCCTTGAAAAACAGTGGCGCAAGATATATTTTTTTACTTTATCACAAATTGAGCAACTTTTGAATGCCACAGCATACCTAAGCATTGTTGCTGACGATGCACATTGCTTTTTGGACCCATTCTACCTGTTTCTAAATAGATAGCTGGATAGTATACCATGACAAAAAGCACACATCCTCTCTAGGTGGTTCCACA
>JACXGM010000935.1:17338-61404 GCA_016801145.1 Umbra pygmaea
CCCCCCCCCCCCCATTTTCCTCCCTTTCCAATTCCCAAGAACCCTGCCTTGTCGGGAGCTCTGCAACACCTTGTACAGATCTGTGGGATGAAGAGGGGCACGCACATGGTTCATCTAACCACATGTCACCGAGCCAGCCGATTCTTTTCACACTGCTCATCCAACACGGAAGCCTTTATTCAGATCATGCACCGGATGATTACGCTCACCAACTACTGCAATTGAATTTACAAGTGCCCGATCTGAACACAAGGAGTCGCTGGAGAGCAACATGGCAGGATAGATAATCTCACTTCCCAGGCAGCACTATGCCAATTTGTACTGCCTCGTGCAGGAGGTCAGAGAAAGTCAGAGAACCCATAGTCAGGCTCGAACCACTGACTATAATGACGCATACTGTCCTGCAATGCTTGCTTACCAACGTCTCCAAGCAAATCAAGCAAAACTGTGCTTGATTTCCCTTCATAAATAAAACAGATATATATAGTTCAGTGAAGTCAGAAGTGATGTCATGCTGCACCCAGTCCATGGGACAAAGCTATCGCTATTGGCAACGGAGAGGGTCATGACTCTGTCTAGACCTTGAGAGGCGAGCTGATTACATGTTGAAGCAGCTCTACAGACCACAAGTTACAAACACACACAGACACCCAATATAAAGTCCATACACAAAGCACAGCACACTCACACACACACAAATTCCAAAACAACAATTTAGCTAGCCAATGACCCTGGTACATAATTGGTGTGCTTTCAGCAGAGGTTGACTCTGAGCAATTCCATGGTTTACGTCAGGAGCCTAACACGCTGCACCTGAAAAAGACCACAAAGGAAAGAAACCTGACTGACATTTCAGCTGACAAGATTTTTGTGCAGCCTGCTTTGGTCTGTTGGACCAGCTCTGAGGCTGCTGTGGTAAAAGGATGGAGTCCTGGTTAATCGCAAGGGATTATGGGGTTTAGAACCACATTATTCCTCATGCCCTGGATGCTTGGAGCCCACTGGGCGATGGGGAAGTGGAGGCACTGTTCAAACCAGCAAACTGACCACCTGGTTGTTGGATTGTGTAGTCATATTTCCAAAACCATTGTTGTCAAAGCTCCTTTGTAGGTCTGGAGAATACTGTATTATCTGAACAGAAGCAAATAATTAATCACTTTGGATGGTTCATTTGTGTTTAATCCGTGTTGCAATCTGCAGTGAAGCAAGGCATTTGCAAGTCGTTGCTTTTTCCGCCATTGACTTTGCCAGAGGGACACCGCGAGCCAACCGTGTACTCAGGGTTTTCACATTCCAGTTCAGCCTTCATCTGCGCAATTATGTTGCTCGTCCACAGGCTCGTAACTGCACCAGAAAGTGGTATGAGGTCAATTAAATGCTGAACACTTCCATGGAACTGTGAATTCATGGGGAAGTTGGTGCCAGGTTGAAATTTGTACTGAGAAAAAAATCTTTCTACTACAAAATTCTTCAGGCAAAGGCTATAAATTGTTTTTTTATTGTTCATCTTATTGTTAATGCTTTCTTTGCCGTGTTATCATGGCACAAGCACCTTCTGTACTATTTTGGTTGTGCAACAGTTTCTGTTATTAAAGTGTAATGTGAAATTTGTCGTTACCCTATTTGGTCTAACACCTCAGCATGGTGTGATAATACCTTAAACATGGTCATAACCATGTCATAATAACTTGACATTACAGCTTTACTGTACCTCCTTGCGCCAACAGAAAGACTCATAAATCTCACATAAAGCATCCGAGCGAGCGAACAGCGTCGCTCCGTCTCAATTTGTATCATCCATTGATGTGTTGACATGTCATAATCGTTTTGTCTAGACGGCGTCAGATGCACACAGCGCACACAGAACAGTAGAGTATCTAGATTTTTGTGATCACAACAATTCTGTGATCAATTGTTTATACAGCATATCCTGCACATATGACCCGTTTGTGAACATATTCACTTTCACTATCAAGATGTAAAGATATTGAGTGTCATCCCAAATGAATCCATATAACGATGAAACACAATTCGCTAGAGTTAGGACGTGCTAGCACGGTGTTTATTTATTTGTTTATTTATTTCACGATTTACAATATAATATACGTATAAAACAACACAGAAATCTGAGATGATTTGTGCTAGAAAAACACTGTAAAATGAGTCTCCTAAGAATTACAGAAATTGCCTGAGACTTTTTACAGGCTAATACAGTCTTTTGGTTCAAAGTAAGAGACCTGGATTCGAACTCAATTTTCCAAAGATCTGTGAGTGTTTGTATACTTCTACTGCTGGAGCCTACTTTTATTAGATGATTTCTCCCTCTCTGTAAACATAGGCTGTGCTTTCTATGCTCTAATTGCTAAGTGGCTGAATTTGGGGATTCCGTTAAATGCGCTGTTGAATATGGAGTCTGTTCATTTGGGTAGAGTGTAAGCCAGGTCAGAAACATGAGTCAATGCCTTACACCTTTCCAAAATACGGGATGTGTCTACTGTACGGATGCAAACGATTATGCCATTTTCACACTTAAAACGGGCCCAGCTGGACTTTAGTGACAGGGTTATGCATTCAACAAAACATCTGGATCCATGGCACAAATCTCAGTGACAAACCAAAAGATAAGTAGGCTTGCCGTTCAGGTAGCGTGTAACACTTTATCCTTTGATCAATCTTCACGTCAGATCATTTCCTATGTTTTTTTCAGTCGTTTTAAATGAAAACTGTCTGTAATTAAGTTTTCCTGAGCTGGATGTTACCTGCACTCCAATACGCACCACACGGCAAGTTCAAATGCAATTCATCAAAATCTAATTATTCTTGATGTGGAATGACACATGCCTACACACCACATTCTTGATTTGTTTTATTTTTAAACTCATGTCGTCACAGTGCAAACATCACATACTTGTCTCCCATCCACACTTACTCACATGCTCTCTTGCTTTTCGGGTGCTGTTTTAGTTCTCTATTCATACTTGACTCATCCCTTCCAGCGTGTGTCCCTTACAGTCACTGGATAACTGACCTCCTATGTTCGTGTGTGTGTGTGTGTGTGGGTGTGTGTGGGGGGGGGGGGGGGGGGGGGGTGGGAACATTCTAAGACAGTTTGATAGTGTTGAAATCATATAATTTCTGCCTGTGACCATTAACACGTCTGTCTTTCTCTAAAGGTGTTTTTCACTTCATGCCGTCTTAGGTTCATGCCATGTTACTCTTTGTGTACCCTAGTCAACTCATACGTCTCTGAACGCATTACTGGCTTTTACTGGGTGTTATAGCTGTTGGTGTGTGTGACTTAGATGTTGTGAGGCCTGGAGTGTGTGCATGTGTGTCACAGTTACCAAGGTCTGTGTAAAGCTTTTCATTTCTATATAAAGGCTTCTCCCTAGAGAGGAAGTGGCTAGAGCATGCTCCAATGTTAGCCGGCTCTAAAAACCATAAGTACGGTATTGCTGCTATGTACCTCTGAGTTGATTTTTCTGAACAGATTTCTGCTGTTTGTTCAGTTGCCATTAATGCACTGGCACACAGTGTTAGGATAATTGGTTTTGACACTTTATGTGGTCATGGATTTTTAGGAAACTGTTGGGCCTGTATTGTTTTGGGCTGTTCCAGTGTTAGAATAGGCTTCTGAGTCTTTCAGGCACACTACAAGAAAAACATTTTGAAACAGATGAGTGTTTCTTTTCCAGGTAATAAATATTTCCTGTTTGATTCAGTTTCCAAATGATTTCTTTCTGGTAGACTGGCAGCGAGGCAGATGGGCTCACCTAAACACCTCTTTAGTTTCTGATGATTCAATGTGATGTATAGCCCCATGTGGTTTGACTTGATCTGTCTGGTGGAATGCCTTGTGGGAACTCAACAGAAAGTGTGGTAACTATTCAGCCAGGTAAGAACACATACCTCTGGGACAGAAGAATGAGTAGAGGAAGTAACACCACTGTGAATAAGTGAATGAATGGCATGTTGTTGTGTTTCAGTTCCTCCACATCAAACAGAATATCCAGAAGCAGGGAAATTCAGTTAAATGTTTTCTGAATGGAAGAAACACCTAAAGTGATCCCAGGAGTCATCTAATGCTACTGTATGTAAAAAATGATTAACAATAATATAATGTTGATGATTCATTAGGTTCATATTTATTGTGGCATAGTAATTAAAATGTGCCCCACCCCATTCCCTCCAGTTCCCCTTTAAACCTAGTCTGGTCAACACTCCCTCTCAGGTGGGGGAAGGTGAGAGATCGGTCACATGCTTCCTCCATGCATGTGTCGCCAAACCGTCCGATTTGTTATCACACCGCTCGTTCAACATGAAAGCGTTTAGTCTGTACATGTATAGGAGGAATTACACATCCGACCTGAATGCAAGGAGTTTCACAAGATTGACGGGGAGGCCCCCACAAATGTGATTTACCGTAATGGGAATTATCAAGGATTATTAGGCGGTCTGGTCAATATGGAAATAATGCCAGGTGTGAAGTTAATAAACCCTACTTGTACCATGAGCATCATGAGATTTTTAGTGACCTCGAGTCAGGACACCTGTTGAACGCTCTGATCCAAGGAGGAAGTGAGAGAGACCGTGCTTATCTTCAGAGGTGTGTCAACAGTGGGGTGCAGAGTGATTTGCTGAAGCCTCTGTGGGTAGATCACTAGTAATATTCATTCTATATTCATGCTATATTTCCTTTTACATTTCACTCAGAAGTTCACTCGGAGGCCGGGTCGCCCACAGAAATAGAAGAGCTTATCTTCATGTACATTATTTCAGCCTCTCTGTTGAAGTGATGTCATTATGCTATCTGCGATCTCTTCTGTTATGACAGCCTGGTACATTAGACTTAGTTTCTGGTTATTGTTATAGAAAATGCTTGAAGTTGTTAATGAGTTTGAGATGATGTGATGACAGATGGTACACCTAGAGAGGGTAGCATCTGCATTTAGACATATTCCTGGCAACAAAGGTGTTACATGTCTTTGGCAGGGTGTACATTGTTCCATTTACCGGTATTATGTTAGCCCTGATATAACTGGTTTTTACACGCTTCACTATTCCAATTTCTATTTACAAGCTGGACCTGGAAGATTAGCCCCTATTGCCTTAAGGAGATCCAAATATTCGAAGAAAAGACAAATGAACAGTTCTCCGAAGTGCTGTAAAAGTGTTAAATCACTGTAGTATTGGCAGATCATAACCAAAACATCCTGCTACCTGATTTAGTTTATTTCACCATGAACTGGCCGTCAGGAACAGGCCATCTGTCCTGTGGTTAAATAGCTGCTCTATATGGCACTCAGCTCTAATTAATCATGGTGAAGCATGATTGTTGGTGCCAAATGTGGTGGTTTCAGTATACTGTAGTAATAACAGCACACCTCCTGGGATTTTCCCACATTTGTCTCCTTACAACATTTGTGTGAACAAGGGCATCTCTAAAAGAAAAATTATTTGAATTTTGAAGATGAGAGGCAATATGTGGTTCTACATGATTTTAAATAGGTCTACCTAATTAAGTCTCCAATGAGTGAATATTTTGTACTTGTCACACATTTCATTATGTTATATGGCCTCTACCATTCTGTCCCGACATGTGGCCTGTGTCAGCACTGACATTTAACTACCATTCTGAATAACTCTAAATGTACTAAATGTGATACTGATTTTAACGTTTTAGTTTGATCTTGTAAATTGACAAGTACACCCTCTGTACAGTCATAGTCCTAGTATGTATATAGGCAGTTTTGATTCCCAGCACCATACTGTACTACAGTACTGTGCAAAAGGTTTAGGCAGGTGTGGAAAAACGCTATTAAGTGAGAATGCTGTCAATTAATCAATTATCAAAACATAAAATGAGTGAACAGAAGAAAAGCTAAATTAAATCCATATTTTGGGTGACCACCTTTTGCCTTCAAAACAGCATCAAATAATTTTTTGATATTCAAGTGGTCATAATTTTATGGCTGATCTGTGTATATCACAGGCTCACTCCGAGTTAGGTTAAACTGCTTTTAAATGTTGTCCCACACTCATGAAAGGACATGCAAAACAAGGCATCAGTAAACCTGTGGTTCCCCACGTTTTTTGTTCATATGGAAATGCATTTAGACCTTCAGTTATACAGATTTGTTTTGAATGAGTTTGAGACTTTAGATAAAACAGACAGTATAGCCTAATCCCACTATACATGTTGTTTAATATATAGTCGTTTTATAGATTAGAAATAAGCTGCAGTGTTGTTTTGAATGAGTAGACACATTTCCCCCAAAAATAAAAAGCAAAACCTCAATCTGGGATCTAACTGGCAGCTCTTGGATCCAGAAATTCGAATCTACAGTTGAGCTAATATAGAGGGTGAGAATCATGAGTGAATTGAATACAATTATGCAAGCATACATGTTAATTTACTGGTCTGCCAATGAGCGTAATTATTATGAATATGGATCTTCATGAGATAAACATAGTTGTTTAAAAGTAAACTAAACTGTTGTTTTAAACGATTAAGCACATTTCCCAAAAATATTACGTATTGCCGTGATTGGAGTTCAATCTGGCTACCTTTTACCCCTTCACTTTGAGTCGGCATCAATACTGACAAGCTATAGCAGACAGGTTTGGCAAGACAATGCAAGTCAACTGATTTTCTAGGTCTTTGCATGAGCTATTCAAAGTTATTCTGAAAAGGTTAGTAGTCCAAAAAATACATTCTATTCACCGAAGGCAAAAACAAATGCTTTACAGAGCCAGGAAAACAGCTGTGACATACATGTGAATGCACAAAGAAAAGCACAAATGAACAGAGACAATTACATTGTCTCCCCTCATCGGTGAGAGACCACTAATTTTAGTTAGAAGCATTTGTTCCTCTAAGGTAGTTGAAATATGAGATTCACTGTTATATATATATATATATACACACACACACACACACAACTATAGTGCTGTTCTTGATGTGTGTGCTTCCTATCCACAATTTTATTTCTTTTATTCACATTTGTTTATTCCAATTTTTATGTTCTCTCTAGATTTTGTTTATTTATTAAGGTTTTATTTATATTTCTGTTATAGAGAGCTCAAATGTAAAAGAGTTCTGTTGTCTGATTGATTCCCTGGTTATATGAAGTTCAAGTGGTCACGCTGCATTATGCAGTTGCTAGGCTGATCATCACGAATTCCCTTGTAGAAGCCTGGTTATGAGTTGAGACTTTTCCCCATATGTATGTGTCCTACAGCCATGTTGGTTCTGACTTTCTAGTTGAGTAGCGTGATGAGAAGTAGACAGGCTTAGCGGGAGATGTTTGGTGGAAGTTGGTTTTATAGGACAAGAATCACGATCTAGACACCAGGAATTAGTATCCAAACGTTTTACTGCTAGAACTAATTTTGGTTACATCTTATATCTTTTTCTCTGTGTCAGCCCCTGTCTGTCATTCACCTGGTTGTAATTACAGTGTAGTGTATTGATCTAAAAGGCTACAAATCAAATCAAGATTATTGTGACGACATGACAGATACAACATGTGTGGCCTTTAAAGGGAACGGCTTAATTACCACCGCTTCCTAGTGGTGAAATCTGAAGAAAATAACAAGTCAAACTGATAACAATAATAGAAGGATTAACACTGAGGCAAATAGAGTGAATACAGAGGGGGTCTGCAGGAGGAACCTGATAACATGTATGAGGGCGTATCAGATATATACTTAGATTTGCACCTTCTAGTGGTGGGCTCAGTGCAGAAGAGTCAGTGGGAGAGTCTAGGATTATACCAGTTCAGATATTTAGTGGTGTTATAGCTTGTGGGTAGAAACTGTCCTTTGGTCTCTGTGTTATGCCATTTACCTAATGACAGACAAGTGAAACATCCATGGGTGACAGGAGTCTGATGGTTTTCTGGGTCTTCTTCTGGCACCATCCTGTGTAGAAGTCTTTGATGGTAGAGAGCTTGGACCCCGTGATGTACGAGGCCGAACGCACCCGCCCGCGTAGTACGTTGCGGTCCTGGTCAGCGGTGATGGCGTACCAGGCGGTGACGCAGCCGGTCAAGATGCTGTCGAGGCTGCAGCAGTTGGATCTCGGGCTCATGCCAAATTGCCTTCTGAGTGGGAAGAGGCGCCGACAAGTGTGTCTGTGTGTGTGGCTCGATGTCTTTGAGAGCACCATGTAGCCTTTGTCTGTTGGAGAATGGAGAGAACACAGTCACTCTGTGGCTTTGCTGTGTATCTCACGCTTCTGTTGGCAGGCAGAGACACCACAAAACAGCCTGGATTATGTTAATGTAATCTGATACAATACTCCTGTATTGATGGATTTTTGTATATAATTAGGTATTATCAGGCAGAGATTGTCCTTATTTTGCATTGAATTAGATTTGGTCCTGACTCCTGACCTTGGATTTTGTAATGGAACCTGTATTTATTCACACTTACAGTTTCGTTTGTAAAATGTAAACATAGGATTTTCATTATTTTCTGTTAGCAAGGCAAAAGATGCATTTCGCTGGATGACCACAGACTAGTTATTTTTGGAGGGTCCGCGTGGCATAGTGGGCTAGGTCGCTGCATTGGAAGACAGTCTATATCAAGATAGTCAGTGGTTGGGGATTTGTCTTAGATAAATCAGATTATCTATCCTGTCACGTCGCTCTCCAGTGACTCCTTGTGTCCAGATCTGGTGCCTGTAAATTTAATCACCCAGAATTGGTGAACGTAATCATCAACCTTTGCCGATGACCGATACGGACTGCCAATTTTCTTGAGCCGATACTGCTTTTGCTCCCTCAATTTACATCATAAAGATGACACGATGATAACAAATTTTACAATTTAAAAATAAACATTTATTGAACTTAAAAAAACTATTTAACAAATAGTAAAAACAGGTGAAGTAGAACAAGGGGCAGTGCATGGTCTGCACGTGAACTGCAGCGTCTCCAGCAACATAGAGCTGCCTGTGTGGACGCCTGTCTGTAAATAATGCCTGGAAAATCGGCCGATGCCGATACAGGTAAAAAACGCAAATATCGGCTTGATATATCAACCGGCCGATAAAATCGGTCTATCACTAATCTCGTGCATGATCTGACTAAAGGCTTCTGTGTTGTGTTGTGTGAACAGTGTGAAAACAATAGGTAGCTTGGCGACACGTGGTTGGATGATCCTACAGATCCTCATCATCCTACAGATCAATACAAGGAGATGCAGAGCTGCCGACAAGGCAGGGTTTGTGGGACATGGGAGGGGAAGAAAAAGACTAGTTGTTTGTAATGTTGATCTGGGTGAAAAACTACAGTTCTGTCATTACAAAAACACACATTTGAGGGGAACCCCAATAGCGTTTGGACCACAACATTAACATTTTATGTGATAGATGTCAGTCACAGGGTTTCAGTCTTAACTTTTCTGACATTTCTGCTGAAAATGAGGATAAATGCCAGCTCATAGGCTTCCTACACATGCCTGACAGACTAAACTAAAGAAGTCCCTCAGATCATTCAGGAACAGAGGCACTTTGACATCACGTTGTGACGCTGCCTCATCTAGCAACAGTTCTTGGCTATAAATATCTGAATTGACAGAGAAGAAATTTTAGTGGCTCTATGCATGTGCAGGAAGCCTGTGAGTGATAATTTACCTCTGGGGGAGAGAGCTATAACCCAGTGGATTTTAAAAATTTCCTCAGGGCAGCCTAGCCGGTCCATGCATTTGGACTACTCCTGAGCTAGCACACAGTTGATTCTACTTGTCAGCCCTTGATTAGTGAATCTGGTGAGCTGGCTTTGAGGTTAAACTGGATTGTCTGGGTTCCCCAAGGCCTGGATTGAAATCCACTGCTATAACCCTGTGACGTTCAAGAGCTGCCTCCTTCGAGAATGTCTAATAATGACTTTGAGTGATCAATGAACATTGACAAATATCAATTTGAATATTAAATTTGTCTTTCTTCCTCTAAGTTGTCATTATACAGCTCTGTGAAAAATTAAGACCACTGCAAAGTAGTTTCACTGGACTTAAACTACTGACAACATTACTCCTAAATTCTACATAACATTTTTGTCATTCAGAGCATTTATTTGCTCAGAAATGCAATTAAAATATTTTCATGTTCATTTTTAAACAATACTAATGTGTTCAGAAGAATTCAAAAATCTATATTTGGTGGAATAATAATAATTGTATAATATTAATAATTGGCTTTTCATACGTCATTATATATAACTTGGGGGCCTTTCAGGACGGCCCTTTTATAGGGCCCAGGATCTTGTGCTATGCCCCTGCCTCTGGCACAGGAAACCTGCAGCGTGTGGAAGGCAAGATGGATTCATTAAAGTATCAGGAAATCCTAGGAGAAAACATCATGCCGTCTGTGAGGACGGTGAAGCTTAAGCGTCAATGGAACTTCAAACAGGACAATGATCTCAAGCATACCTCAAAGTCCAACAAGGCTTGATTGCAGAAGATGTCTTGGAGGATTATACAGTGGCCATCACAGTCACCTGACTTGAACCCCATAGAAAATAACTGGTGGGATTTGAAGAAGGCAAACCCAGGAATATTACTGAACTGGAGGACATTCCTCATGAGGAATGGGCTAGGATTCCTCAGGAATGCTGCCAGAGGCTGGTGTCTGTCTATGCATCTCGTTTGCAGCAGGTCATAACAGCAAAAGGGTGTTCTACTAAGTACTAAAGATGCTTGCTGTGAAGGGGTTGAATATTTGGAGAAATTGTGGAATTTGGGGAACCACATGAGGCAGTTATTGTGTTAAGCTATTTCAATTGCATTGTTTGATTTGTTCATTGCAAACAGCTGACAGTCTAAATTTTGACAACTGATTTGCAATGACGGTTGAATAATTTTGATTGCAACTGTATATACAGTCGTGGTCAAAAGTTTTGAGTAATTTTCACAAGTCTACTCAGTGTTGATAATAGCAATTTGCAGAGAGATCAGATTAATTCCAATGATTGGCAAAGTCCCCCTTTGCCATGAAAATAAACCTAATCCCCAAAAAACATTTCCACTGTATTTCAGCCCTGTCACAAAAGGACCAGCTGTCATCATGTCAGTGATTGTCTCATTAACACAGGTGAGAGTGTAGATGAGGACAAGGCTGGAGATCACTCTGTCATGCTGATTGAGTTAGAATAACAGACTGGAAGCTTAAAAAGGAGGGTGGTGTGTAAAATCATTGTTCTTCCTTTGTCAACCATGGTTACCTGCAAGGAAACATGCAGTCATCAATACTTTGTCAAAAAAGGGCTTCGCAGGAAAGGATATTGCTGCTAGTAAGATCGCACTGAGAGAGGTTCAATTGTTGTGAAGAAAGCATCAGGGCGCCATTCTCAAAACTTTTGACCACGACTGTACAGTACTAGTAGGTTAGGTGGGCAATTAAATTAATAATATAGAATTGACTTAGGGCCAGATCAGGATTTCTAAATTTAACAGGGATCCATTAAGACTTGTTTCAGAACTGTGTAATGTTTGGTTGCCAGAAATATAAAAAATCTCCAAATACATTTGATCTAGTTTTAGATGTTTACCAATAAAATGGGCCCACACCTTTACTAGGCAAGACATTAAAACAACAGTATTGCCCTTAAATCCAGTTGACTATCAGGAGTGCCATTCAGTTTGGCTTGTGTTGTTATTGAGCAAATAAACTGCCTAGCACTATAGCTTTGTTTTGGTTTTACTACAAGGCGATGACGTGACTCATGGTACATTGAACCGGTAATGAATTACCCAGCCGATATAATGCTGAGAATGATAATGTATCATAATGCTGTGTTGAGAGGTTTTAGAAATAGTTTATAATGACTGCTATTGAGAACTCTGGATCAATCTCCACATAACGTAGGTGTGTTGTTGGTCTCACAAATGATCCCGGGCAGCAATAATTGGCCCTTCCATTGAGATCTGGCATTTAAAGATTAATAATAATCAAGTGAAATTAATTAGCAATATGCACTGTTTCAGTTGGTTGCTCTTTCATCACATTTCTTTATCATAGAATGTCTTTCGTTATATATTTGAAACGCCATGAAAGTACAATGACCTTAACCTGTTTGCCTGCATGTTCTTTCAGTGCGGGTCCTAAAGGAGACAACATCTATGAATGGAGATCCACCATCCTGGGACCACCAGGTTCAGTGTACGAGGGAGGGGTCTTCTTCCTGGATATCGCCTTCACACCAGACTACCCATTTAAACCACCTAAGGTGAATATCCATAAATTCAGAACTGCTGTTTCCACCTTCCCAGTGGTACATTGTTCCTCATTCCAACTTCTTGTCATAGTCTAGCATTACTCACTTGAAATGCTGGCAGGAGGGGAGCTACCAGGGACTCTATGCTTTACGATCAAACAATGCATAGAATATTCATTGAGATTATAACGTTTGAAAGCTTCCACTTTGTCACTAGGAAAGAGAAAATGCTATTGCCATATTGACCACCGGAGGGAGTTATTGCGCTTTGCAAAATTATTAGTTATCTGTGCAAATTGCAAACTGTTTCTGGACCATTTTACCAAAATCTTAAAGCTGGACATGTGGCTTTCCTGAGGAATTGAATGTGGATTCTCCTAGTACCAGGATTTACCACTGAAAAAGTCTTGTCAAAAAGTATACCCCAAGCTAATTTAAAAGGGAGGAATCTCAATATGCATACTACGTACTAAAAGCAGGTGGTGGTAAAGTACATACTATTAGGTATATATTAAGCGAGTATGTTAGCATTGGGACATACTAACATGTCATAATGTTGCATCTAAAATAAGACCACTTCCACAAGCAATGACACCCGCGAAGTTTGAACATTAAACATTTGGCACAACCTGTTCGTATTACATGTAAGCTTTAATAATACTAGTACAATAACAAAAAACCATCCGGGGACTGCTGACATAATATATTTATGTAATCATAGTGTGGCATACTATATAGTATGCATCCTATGCATATTGAAACACAGCCAAGTTCTTCAGTTATATCACATGAAGCTACTAAGTTTCACAAAAATTTGGCCCAAACCTATGTTTTGGTGCAGCATGCAGTCTGTGATTTTTGGCTACTGGTGGTAAGTGGTGTGTCAAAAGACCAAAAATGTACTGATTATGCCCTGTGTCATTTAAAAAACATCCTTGGAGGTTCATGGCTAACTGGGCTAAAATAATTCAAAACATATTACACATTCAGCCCTACGTGAGAAGTAAAAAAATAATTGTATTCATAGCAAAAGTCCGGGAATGCATATTTAAGATGTTAAACACTATATCTGTCGACTCAGCATCGCAACATGTTCCTGGATGTATTGCATTTCTCTGCGGTCAAGGTGATCATTCGAGCTCTTCTTTATATTGTTGCCCAGGTGACTTTCCGTACCAGGATCTACCACTGTAACATCAACAGTCAGGGAGTGATCTGCCTAGACATCCTGAAGGACAACTGGAGCCCCGCCCTCACCATCTCCAAGGTGCTGCTGTCCATCTGCTCTCTGCTGACAGACTGCAACCCCGGTGAGTGACATACCAATCAACCGTAGTGAGACTGAAAAAAACAAATACTTACCGTATTAATTTAATTTCCCATTTATTATCGCATTGGCTGATTCTAAGTTAATTTCAATGTCTAATTGTCAGTCGGAATACAACGTTTGGACGTGTGCTGGGCTGGCAGGTCAACGCAGTCGTGAAGGAACTACCATTAATAATGCTGTGTATTCTCGAACCTTCACAGAACTACCCTTAATAATGCTGTGTATTCTCGAACCTTCACAGAACTACCATTAATAATGCTGTGTATTCTCGAACCTTCACAGAACTACCATTAATAATGCTGTGTATTCTCGAACCTTCACAGAACTACCATTAATAATGCTGTGTATTCTCTAACCTTCACAGAACTACCATTAATAATGCTGTGTATTCTCGAACCTTCACAGAACTACCATTAATAATGCTGTGTATTCTCTAACCTTCACAGAACTACCATTAATAATGCAGTGTATTCTCTAACCTTCACAGCGGACCCTCTGGTAGGCAGCATCGCCACCCAGTACACCACCAACAGACCAGAACACGACAGGATAGCCAAACAGTGGACCAAGAGATACGCCACATAGACGGACAAGACTTGCGGACTGGGTCGTAATCATTAGGCACCAAGCGGACGTAAGCTCAATAAAACCAAGGTGGATTACTTGGTCCAGTAAGACATGCTAATTCCTGTTGCACGTTTCCAGTTGCAACACATTTTTGTTGTTGAAATTTCCAGTCGGATGGCCTAATGAATTGTTTTCAAATCTTTCCTCTGGGTCCGCCAGTCATTCCATGAATTTGAACTACTCAACAGCTAGTACGCCTGATTCAGATTGTCACAATCATCAAGTCACTGAAAATGTGAATCAGGTGAGCTAGTCCAGGCTAGCTCCCAGACGAAAGGTTTGAAAACCACTGCCCTGATGAATACGACCCTGGGCAACATCCACGTGTGGTGATGTCTTCTTCTGGGAAGACTCTGGGATGGTTGGGGTCAGGGAGGGTAGAGATTAGGGGGAGGCATTTTATCTTAGAATTGAAGTCAGTCTCCTGGTATTTTGTTGTTTATTATGGTCTTTAAGTTATCTCGGTCCCTATATTATAATCGAGATTTTGGCAATTTTTTCAGTGTTTTCTTCTGTATATGATAATTGTTTTGCTATTTGTGCTTTAATTAAAATTATTATACATTTGAATGCTTGTATAAAGGTGTCACACACTGCATGGTTTCCTGGTAGAATTCCAAATCTCATGTCAATGTGAAAATTTCACTGATATTAAAGTTATTGTTGGTCTAAGCTTTCTTCCATATCGATACTTAATCTGATAAATTATAAAATCGAGCTATTTTGGAGATCTTTAGGCTGGACTAAATGTTTCTGCTTTGTTTCAGAAAGCAGTAGCTGTACTTAGAGTACTATGAAAAAAATATTAGGACCTTGTCTCAATCTCAATTTTTTTCTAATTTCAATGTTATCAAATCATTAACCAAATATTAGATGTAAGGCACCCTGAGTGAACAAACATATCTGTTACAAAAAAATGTATTTCTCATTTGTTTTTTTAAACATGTGCAGATGAATCTCTACAAGAAATGTTACCGAATTGTACTATATACTTTTACTACCAGAAGTGTAAGGATTAGAACATTACATGGCTACAACACCAAAAAGGAATATCATGATCCCCCCCGGGTCCTTCCGGTACCCTCACCAGACCTGCCCCCCACCACCATCCCTGCTTTCCTCCCACCACCCCACTACACACAAAGTCATTAGTCAACTTACCTAAAATGTTCACTGTGTGTTAATCCCTGATGAGTCTGATGCTAAGGATTGAGGAGTCAGCTGTGTCAAAGGAATATTCTAGAAAATTACAACAATTTTGGGAAGAAAGATATTGCCATTTTTTATTTTGAATAAGGAAGAATGTACTTTAACTATAATCCTGAAGTAGGTACATTTCTTTTCTTTCGGTTTTTCACCACCTTTACCAGACCAGCTCTAGGGAAATTACACCAAAAACAAAAGATTCTGTGCCAGAGTTTGGTATACTGTAGCATTCTAAGCTCCTGATCTAAAGCCTTTGCAAACTGATGGGGATAATATTTCAAAAGTTCTTCAGAAATGCATTTTGATCATGGAACAATGTGCCTCTGTACGCCGACAATGACACTGTTGGTGAAGGTGAAAGTTATGCCAATTTGTTGGTGAGTGCTTGCCCAAATTAGGCCTGGTAGTTAAAAATGCAGCTGACCTAAATTCCTAAACAATCTTGTTAATTGGGTTAACTAATTATTAACTAATGACTGCATGTTTGACTAGCACACCAAACAAGTAAATATTATAACAATGTGAGAACAGTACAGAATTTCAGAAAATCAGACATCAGGTAAAAACCTTTTCATGACACGGTAAAATACCACATTTATTTGGCTGGGTATCCAACAAGACTTATGATACAGATATCCCTGATTCCTAGCGTATTAACCTCCTGTCATTGATTTGGGTTCTATACACTGGTAGGTTACTTGGTTAGAGCATGGCAAATGCCAGTGTTGTGGGTATTATTCCTAAACATGAGCTCCTACTCTCGCAAGTTGCTGGTTTCAAAAGAATGGTTTTAAAGAACATCTCCTGTGGTCCATTCCTCCACCAAACAAAGTGTTTACATGTGTAGGACTTTGATTTACAGCACACACTATGTCCCACTGGGGACGGGGACACACACACACAATTCACATTTTCCCCTTTACATTCTGAAAGACATTTCATTCAAACCACTGTCTCCTTCTTTCATCCCATTTCTACCAGCTAGCAATTTTGGAATTTTAAAGTGACAAATAAATTAGTTAAACAATAAATAGTTTCTAATACACATGAAGCTAATATAAAATTATGTTTAGTTTAAACAAAACACAATTTTGGGTGCAATTGATGAAACATACATTTAACAATCACAGACATGGTCAACAAAAAGAGACTACCAGCATTTGCTAGCGGACCACTCCTGGTAGGAACCTGTTGGTCGAGGCTGATACTCTAGGTTATAATGTGGCTCACTAAGGTGCATGAGATGGGCCTGTACTTGCCAGTGACTACTATGACCCTCACAGAGGATAGGGCATTTTGGGGCTGGAGCGGTGTATCTCAAAGTAAATTATAATTAGGAAATTATATTTGTTCATAAACAAAATCATATTTAAATGAAGATTGTAAGTTCTCTAGTTCTCTATATCACAGCCATGTGTTAATCTGAAATCCAAAAATCCAGTTTAGTAAGCTGAGGAACTTGTTGTACCTAATTTGTGACAAACCTCGTAGAACTTCGGTGGTCACGGTAGCGTTGGGTTCACATGTCATTGGACTGGGTGCCTTTGCTCTTGCGTCCGGGTAGAGGGAAGGCTGACTTGCTTTGAGGCTGCGTGAGCCGACTTGTGAGCGTGGTGAAGGGTTCGATCAGTGAGTTTCTCTCTGTGACGCTGACCTCCCAGAGCTTGACCTTCTCCCCGCGTGCCCACTGCTGTGCTGTTTCCTGGTCGACCTGACGAAGTTCACGCAGGTCTGTCTTGTTCCCCAGCACGATCACCATCACCTGGATCAACACAGGACACAACATCAACACTCCACACATAACTAAAGTCAGTACAGGAAAAGTACTGCTGTATATTTTTTATTATATAGTGCTTCTTTTGCGTGCTCTTAGCAGTCAAGGCCATGGCATATAATAATAATAAAAATCATGCTTTCTGACAACTGTTGACATGAAGGGCTAAAAGTTGCAATTTGTATAATTTGAGCAATTACAAAGCAACTACTTTTCCTTTCAAGTGACAAGCTAACAAAAGCTGTAAAAACTGTATTTCTTGATATTTTTGAAATTCAAAAGGATGTACACTGCTTCGTTACAATGCTTTGCTACACACTAAAGAATTGCTTAAAAAATGCACACACTTGAAATACACTGAGGAAGCACAACTCGTCATGTCTCATTGCACATCTCAGTTGATCTTCAAAAACAAGGAAATAACATGTTCTACAGCCTTTGGAAGCTGGTTACTGAAAAACAAAGTCATTCTGTTTTCACTTTGCAAACATTTACACAAAACTGACAAATGACACCTTTAAATTTGGTCTATGGCAATAACAAATGGAAAGCACTGAAAAAACACATCCATCCAGCCTTAGGAAGAGATTGAATAGTTCCTAGTACCTCTTTTTTGTCTCGGGACTTGTCTATCTCCTTCTTAAGGACGTCCACCTTCTTGAAGGACTCCAGGCTGTCCACGCTGTAGACCAGCACAAAGCCGTCAGCCACTGAGTAGTAGTGTTTGGGCAGCTCCAGACCATCCTGGAGCCCCCTGGTGTCGTAGAGACGCAACTGTTCCTTCACACCGCGGTCTGTCTCCACGGACGCCACATACACATCCTCCTGCGTCTCTGTGGACTCTGAACCTGTGACAGGAGACCGCTGCTCATTCAATGGACGTATCCAAAATGTCTGAATCTGATTCAATGGTTGAGTTTAACACAACAGTATGTAGGTGGTGAAGATAAACTATTGGTAAAAAATAGTCGTGATAATCTATAGAACACCTTAGTTGCCATGCAATACGGTAACATGGCATTTCTCTCATTCTAGTACATTCAAAGACAAATGCTCGCTGGATTATCCACAATAGAAAGTGATTCAGTGTGAAAACAAATCAGTACTGCTTTCGGAAACCTAACTTTCATATCAGCAAGAAACAATTCTCAAGTATTAGATTACAATACACGTTGAAATAATAGAATATGCTCTTTTCCAGAACTACTGTAGAGCACTCTACAGACTAATGTTTTAGCAATGTATCTGGTAAAAAAACCGTAGAGCACTCTACAGACTAATGTTTTAGCAATGTATCTGGTAAAAAAAACCGTAGAGCACTCTACAGACTAATGTTTTAGCAATGTATCTGGTAAAAAAACCGTAGAGCACTCTACAGACTAATGTTTTGGCAATGTCTCTGATTTATTCAATCTGATCTATCTTCTTCATGATGGCCCGCTTGACATGCATTGACTTTCTTTTTGTCCTCATGTTGTCTGACCAGCAAAATAACCAAAATGCACAATTCGTAGCCTATGATAGCTTTCATGTGCATGTACTAATTATTCCAACAAACACAAATAAGTAACAGATGTCAAGCCAACTGTACAATTACTTTTGGCACCATAAAACGGGGAGACTATTTTCGAAACAATTTCACCCCATAGCCATTGTACAATTTCAAATCCAAAGTTAGCCAAAACCAAATATGTCACAGTCAAAATAGTTGAGGATTGCACTGTACGTGAATAAGAAAAGAACACTGTTTGCTCCCAATGGACATTACTGGCTACTACATTTTCCAATCAAAACCGTTTTGAACACTGCAAGAACTTACAGTGTCTGTCTGTCATAAATACAGCCACATTCAAAGTCGATTCATGTTGAACTTACCGACAGCGTGATTGCCATACAACAGTTGTTCAAGAATAGCTGTTTTTCCTACAGATGCCAAACCACAAACGACAACTTTGCAGCCTTTCCCCATACCGACTTACTCGAACCTTCAATCTCGCACAAATAAAGGTAAAACTGTCCCTGTAACACGTTGAATTCAGTAAGTAACTAGTTCCTACTATTAAATCCACAGCTTGCAAACCATGACTGTACAGAGAGATATCAGTCGTTTGTTACACAAATGACTAAATCACGTTATAGAAGCATCTTCATCAACGCAAAATCTAAAGTTGACCGCAAGTTAACATAGAGTACATAGCTATATACGATACAAGTGCATTGAACTATTCCATTTTAATATGACAAACTGAAAAAATTAAACAAATAGTAGCAATTTAGCTAGATGTCTAAAATTCCAACATTGATTCTATCTGGTATTTTTAACAACGAGGAAGTACCAATGATTCGCTGCTAAATGTGCACATGCGCAGGGGATAGATGCAGGAAAACTGATATTTTGAACGGTATAAATAATTAAAATAAACTATTATTAAATGCATGTTAATATTTAAATAAATTTATATTATACGTATAAATTATCAGCTATTAAAAAGAAGAACAGAATCCACAAACATTTATTGGACCAAATACTAAAAACGATTTCAATAAAATAACTCAAGGCTTTTATTAAACTCTGATCATCATTTTTATTTTCAGTTCTTACTTTTGAACAATATCATCAATATTTAGGTTAAAATTAAGATGACTAACATTTTATTGGAATAAACTACATTTCCCAATGGTGTCTAGCCGGAATTGTTTGACTGACGTTTTCATAAAGCATGCTGGGTACGTTTTCTCTTCCTTTCCGGCTGGTACGCCATCATGTAAGCGAACGTTTTATTTTGTGTTAGAATGTGGAATCCAAATAAAATCTACACTTAAACATTATCATCAAATTATGTATTTATGAATGTAGTTTAAAAAGTACTCAGTTATTAACACACAATGTCCATTTTTGCAATTATATCACTAAAAATGGATCAGTTGTGTATCCGAAGTAGTGCAAAGGCACGGATCTCCTAGTTCACTGTTTCCCAGCACAATGTAGGTTAGATAGTTGTTAGACATTGCGATTTTATGTATGTAATATTGACAATTGTTGGGAAACAAGTAATGTAACTAAGAATGTATTGGATTTAGTCATTTGGAGGGCGTGTATGTCTTTATGTTAGCTGGTTAACTAGCCAGTATATGCAGAGGGCCTAGTGAGAATTCCACTAAAGTTCTACTAACGTTCTACTATAAACGTTAAACTGATTTCCAGGGGTTTTACATTGAATAAAATGACCCGTATTTTACAACTCACAATGTGGTACATAGTCAAGATTACCTGAATGTTATTCATGGCGTGTAGATGTAAACAGTTGTAGTTAGCACAAACTGGAATGTCATATTTGTCGTCCCCTTATCTAGTTAATGCCGTTGTAGTACACTGTGATCCTGACCAACATGTTTGTAATATTCCCACAGTTGATCCAACATGGGAGCGTACAAGTATATGCAGGAGTTATGGCGCAAGAAGCAGTCCGACGTGATGCGCTTCCTTTTGCGCGTTCGTTGCTGGCAGTACCGTCAACTCTCCAATCTTCACCGTGCGCCTAGACCCACCAGACCCGACAAGGCCCGCAGACTGGGATACAAGTGTAAACAAGGTATGTGTGTTCGTAATGTCTTTGTAGTTGTAAGCCTATTTGACACTAATATTCGTAATGTCGTTAAGACATTGGAGTGAATGTTTGTAAATACCTTGACACTTACTTTCAGAAACGCATGCTTTTATTCTAAACATGCAGAATATCAACAACCTTCTTGGTCAGTTTCTGCAACTACTAAATAGACTAATTTGCTTACCTGGTTAAAGGTTAATAAAAATAATAGTTTTGGACCTGTAGCTACTGAACTTTTAGCAGATTGAGTGGAACTTGTTGACATGCATGAATACCGACTGTATGAAAGCAAGGACTTGCATCTAGGTAATCTGCAGTGCTGCTCGTGGCAACATCATTTAGCAGTGTCTATATTAATCATACTTGACATGCCTGATCGCCAATATTCCTTCTCCTTTGTTTGTCCTGTCTTTGTGTGCATTCTTAAATTGGTTAATGATGCTAAACTTTTTTCCCCATCTTATCGACTATGATGAGACTATTCTGAAATTAGCCAGTTTGACTGAAACCAAAAAAGAATGCACAATTTGTAATGGTATTGTCTGGCTTTATTGAAATTTAATGTTATTTTGTATTGGAACATTGAGGTTACGCCAATGCTGAGGCAACATGGGTCACTGAATTGGATACTTCTAATGAGTCTACTAATCTATTACTTGACCTGCCATATCTCACGTTATTTCGCCTCCTTTGGCTGGTCTGTCATTGATCTTTTCCTAACCTTCCTATGACAGGCTACGTCATCTACCGTGTACGCGTTCGCCGTGGAGGTCGCAAGCGCCCCGTGCCTAAGGGTGCCACCTACGGCAAACCTGTTCACCATGGTGTCAACCAGCTGAAGTTCGCCAAAAGCCTGCAGTCCACCGCTGAGGTATGAGATCTATGTTGAAGTCAGAATCTCACCCCATCTCCACTCAGGTTCTCTACTTGCTCACATGTCCAGGACTTAAGTTCAATTTGTCTCTTACATTTGCATTTTAAATCCATGAAGGATTACATGTGTCAGGGAGGAGACTCAGCATGTCTCTGCAACTAAGAGCCATGAGGTCATTACAGATAACTTGGCATGCTTACTGTTGCTCTCAACTAAATCTAATATTTCTTCAGCTTATAGATATAGGTAGATACAAAGGTGTTCAATGCAACTTATTGGCTCCCTTCCACTTTCAGCATTGCTAGATGTAGCCTTGTTTATGCTTTAATGCTACATTCTCTGAAGGAGTGATCCACAGTACACTTGAACACCAACAATGCATTCTCAATGTGGTTAATGATGCTAAATTCTTTCCCCGTCTTATCGACTATGATGAGATTAGTTTGAGAAATAAGCCAATTTGTCTGAAACCACAGAATGCATCCTTCCTAATAGAATTACTTACCTTGAATCAAAATTAAGTTATTTTCTCTTGGAATGTTGAGATTATTTCAATGTGGAGGCGACACTAATCAGTCATTTTAACATAGTTCTTGCCTATCATATTGTTGAATGCATTCAGATTTGCACAGTGGAAGGCGTGAATAAGAGGGAAACAGAATTGAATGTGTTGTTGGCGGTTACCAAACCCCCTTAGTGTTATTGGTTAGTGATGTACACATAGTTTCTAAACATTCTGACCTGCTTGGGTCTCCAACAGGGGCGTGCTGGCCGTCATTGCGGAGGCCTGAGAGTGCTGTCCTCCTACTGGGTTGGACAAGACTCCACCTACAAGTTCTTTGAGGTAATCCTCGTTGACATCTCCCACAAGGCTATCAGACGCAACCCAGACACCCAATGGATCACCAGGCCTGTGCACAAGCACAGAGAGATGCGTGGCCTGACGTCTGCAAGCAAGAAGAGTCGCGGCCTTGGCAAGGGCCACCGGTTCCACCAGACCATTGGTGGCTCCCGCCGAGCAGCCTGGAAGAGACGCAACACCCTGCAGCTACACCGCTACCGCTAGAGTGTCTGTACATTAAGATAAATAAATCATGCCTTTTTACGGTGACAGTTATGTGTTGTATTTATATTTCCATTTATTCAGTTGACGATTACTTTTTAATAGTTTAGATGACAAATGGTTTCCAGCGAAAGTGAAGCTGATATCATTTTAGTAACTTTCATCTTGGAACCTGTCAATATATACTTGGTGTGCTAAATTTGGGTCATACATCGTGTAATTTAGACGGACTGAACTTCTATTGTAAGAATTGACCACCTATATTAAAGTTTCCAGGTGATGGGTTTATTGATATTTGTGATGGTATTCATCAAATCTCTAACCCTACGTACCTTCAGTACAGCATTGCTCATTCAAAAAGTTTGGACAAAAGGTTAAGTGAAGTGCCGGAGTTAGTGTAGCGGTCTACACTTGACCCCCTGCTCGGCCGACTGCCCTTTCTGTCTCTTGCTGGTTTCTGCTTCGTCCTGTCAATAAAATAGTGACATTATTAGAATTAGTCAGGAAATGTGAATGCAAAAGGATTTGTGCAGTTCTCAAATGCACTTGGATGCTCCTCATATGAATCAGTTCATGGGGTTGTTTTAATCAAAGGACACTGATTGGCCAGTTTCAGAGTTTCTGCAGTCAAGCAGCTTTGCAGGCTACATACCCACAGATTACAAGCAACGCTACATAGAAACTCTATTGCAGCCCCGTCAATCTCTTGAATGACTACCTGAGGTTTTAGAAAATATTTTTGGTTGACCACTGAATAGATGTTTATTTCCATTCTGGGGGTTTTAACAGCTAGTTTTAGTTTACTTAAACTAAAATACTTAATACACTTCAGAGCTTGTTATTCTACCAGTACCACTGTTGTCAGTGAAGGAGTTCTTTATTCCACTGTCCTTAAGTAGGTGTTCCAAATCCACCAAAAATAGAAATGTATTAGATTCATTATGACTTTTGAAACCTCTGTTGGACAAATAAAGATTATCTCACGAGGCACCTGTGTGTGTTAGGGAGAGAATTAAAGGAGAACAACGTGGGATTGTTCATTACCAGCCAAACATTCGAGAAAAATGTAATTTTTATGGCTGAACCCCCTGCCCTCGTGGCGGTAGTGCAAAGTGGTTTTGGGATGAACTAGGGAAGCTAAGGAAGTTGGTAAGTGGAAGCTTGAGAAATTGATTTTGTTCCTGCTCCTTGGTTACATGTGTCTGTTTTTCCTGACAATTTGATCCAAGCTTAAGGGAAACGTGCACCCGGTCATGACAGTCAGTTTGGTCTTTATTGGAAGTTCCTAGACATTTGTTTCCTTACTTGGGGGTTTACACAAGCTGCATGAATTTAGTACAAATCTGATGGGACCTTTCAGAAATACCATATGGTTGCGCTAGAGTTTGATGTAGCGGTCTGGGTTACAAAAATAAATAGTATTTTTACTCTATCCTTTACTGCTACTGGGTAGATGTAGATCAGGGGTATTCAACTCTGGACCTCGAAGCCAGATCCACTCCACTTTTTCATTGCAACCCTCTAATCTGAGACTTATTTAGACCTGGGACACCAGGTGAGTCAATTAATGTTGAGGTAGAACAGAAAACCAGCAGGCTCCGGACCCCGTAGGGTTAGAGTTGAATACCCCTGATGTAGATGATTATTAAATTAATGTTTAAATGAATTGTTTGGTTGAGCCATCTTCAAAATGTCTGCACTATGTTATCCTCAGTTAGTCTGTTTAAAACCTTACACGAGATGATGCTCAAGGAAGGTCACTCATCTCCTTGGAACCACATCATCTGTGACCATGGTGGAGGTAGTGTTATGTATGGCTGCCAATGGAACTGGTTGTCTTGTAATTATTGATGTGACTGCTGACAAAAGCAGTAGCGGGAATTCTGAAGTGTGTGTAGAGCTATATTATCTGCTCATTCAGCCAAAGGTTGAAAAACTGATTATCATGCATTTCAGAGTGCAGGTGACCAATAGCACAAAGGATTTAAAACATCTCTGGATTGTTTCCATGGTTTACAAATCCGAAAAGAATGACAATTGTTACCAAATAATATTTAGACCGAACTGTATTTTATACAGGTCCTTCTCAAGAAATTAGCATATTGTGATAAAGTTCATTATTTTCCATAATGTAATGATAAAAATTAAACTTTCATATATTTTAGATTAATTGCACACCAACTGAAATATTTCAAGTCATTTATTGTTTTAATACTGATGATTTTGGCATACAGCTCATGAAAACCCAAAATTTCTCAAAGAATTAGCATATTTCATCTGACCAATAAAAGAAGTGTTTGTAATACAAAAAAAAGTAAACCTTCAAATAATTATGTTCAGTTATGCACTCAATACTTGGTCGGGAATCCTTTTGCAGAAATGACTGCTTTAATGTGGCGTGGCATGGAGGCAATCAGCCTGTGGCACTGCTGAGGTGTGATGGAGGCCCAGGATGCTTCCACAGCGGCCTTAAGCTCATCCAGAGTGTTGGGTCTTGCGTCTCAACTTCCTCTTCACAATATCCCACAGATTCTCTATGGGGTTCAGGTCAGGTGATATGGCACCCCAGACCATCACTGACTGTGGGTACTTGACACTGGACTTCAGGCATTTTGGCATTTCATTCTCCCCAGTCTTCCTCCAGACTCTGGCACCTTCATTTCCGAATGACATGCAAAATTTGTTGTTGTTTTGTTGTGCTGCTTCTCTGTAGCCCAGGTCAGGCGCTTCTGCCGCTGTTTCTGGTTCAAAAGTGGCTTGACCTGGGGAATGCGGCACCTGTAGCCCATTTCTTGCACACGCCTGTGCACGGTGGCTCTGGATGTTTGTACTCCAGACTCAGTCCACTGCTTCCGCAGGTCATCCAAGGCCTGGAATCGGTCCTTCTCCACAATCTTCCTCAGGGTCCGGTCACCTCTTGTCATTGTGCAGCGTTTTTTGCCACACTTCCTTCCCACTTCCCACTTTTTCCTTTCCTTCCACACCACACAGTTGGTGTGCAATGAATCTAAAATATATGAAAGTTACATTTTTATCATTACATTATAGAAAATAATGAACTTTATCACAATATGCTAATTTCTTGAGAAGGACCTGTATATGATCTAAGTAGAATAATGTTTTCCTCCTAACAACTGTTACACGTCTTGAACATCATACATTGTTTACTTTTTATCCCATTTTTCTCCCCACCCAATTGTTCATGTCCAAATCCCCCTGACCCGGCCTTGTCCGCAACTCCTTTAGCGAGTGTGAGATGGTAAAAGGCGCTCACATGGTTCCTCCAACCACATGTTGCTGAGGTATCTTTTTTTTTATTACACTGCTCGTTAAACTTAAAAGCATTTAAGTCAGTACATATGCAGAAGTATTACCCATTTATAAACTATAATTCAAGCCTGATCGGTTTCCTTGAGCAATAATTACAAGATGATCTAATGGACTTCTGAATTGCCACTTTCTGAACTGAAGAGATGAAAAGGTCAAGACAATCCCGCCCTAATTCTATAAGATATCCATTTGTGTCATTGGTTTCAGATGGCTAGTAACCTAGTCTATAAAAGGGCTACGAAGGGCAGAAACATCTGGTTTTAATTATTTTTTTAAATCATGAACCTGGAACATCAGTTGAATGGAATTTATTAGATGAAAAAACAGAAACAAAAATAATTTGGGTCTCCAGGACCAAGTTCTATAGCCCTGCATGATCTATGAGGCGGCTCGCAAAATTTGAGTATTAACTTCTAGGAATGTCATCAATCCATTCAAATAAATTTTGTCAATTGTATGTAATATATATTTTTTCAAGCTATATTAGCTAGCTAGTGTCAGGGTCTTAGGGGGATTTTACACACCTGTCTTGGATTATCATCACTCACAGCAGATCCCTGTTAACATTTATTGTGTGTATATCTGTTCCCCCTGTCTTGGTCCTTTATTGTTGGGTGTAGGCCTTAGTACACTGTTTATTTTGCTATTTCAATAATACATATTTGCCTGGTTAAGCTCTTTTTTATTTATTTTTTCTCTGGGTTCACTGTTGCCCAGCGCAGACTCATATTTGCCAGAAACTGGTGCTTTGAAACTTGCTAGGAAAAAACATGAAGCATGCAAACTTGCATTCTGCCTGTCTACCGCAGTTCTAGCTAGTTTATAATATAACATAAGTAGAATATTTTTTTATATTAAACTAATTCACTAAAACTGGTTAAAAAATGTTGGGAGAAATTAACATTTGAAAAATATAGGATTAATTTAAGAGATTTCTGTTTCAAGTCATAACATCCTAATTACATTCTCTTCAAGACCAGTTACAATCGCTGTGAAAATTGTAGACCTATTTCTTGAAATTTAGAAAATCTAAATAAGTGATTTTTACGAGTCCCAATACCTTATGCTGTGATTTGTTACACACAATATCAAAGCCTAAAATGCATAATTTATATCAAATACAGACTGACGTGTGTCTATTTAAAAAATTAATATTTGCAGAAAAAGGCAAATATAACAAAAATTGTCTGACCTCAAATAATAGAAAGAAAATGTGTACATTTTCATTTTTAAACAACACAATACTAAAGTGTTAACTTGGGAAGAGTTCAAAGATCAATATTTGGTGGTATAATAATAATTGTATAATAATAAAAATTGGCTTTCATGCACCTTTGCATGCTCTCCATCCGTCTTTCACATTGATGTTGGGTGATTTTAAGGTTTGACAACACAAATTGAATACAAACACACACGTTTGTGCAAGGCACATCTTGATATTTGAAGATCTTAAGTAATATTATATTAAATGGTACCAGAATGTGTTGGAGGGTTTAGGGTTAAAAGATAGGAAGGGTTTGGCTTAAACACGTTTGATTCCACCCACATTGAGCCTCCATCCACATTGAGCCTCCATCCACATTGAGCCTCCACCCACATTGAGCCAGGGCCTGAACTGCACTCTGCATGTGGAATGGAATGGCAGAGCATCTCCAGGAAAGATAACCAGCATCTGGTGATCGCATGCTTTTAGCAGTCATTGCATGCAAAGGAATTGGGACCAAATATTGTCAGTTATTACTTTGGACAATTTAACATAATGTAGAATAATGTTTTTTTATGTCTGAAAATGGAGGGACCAAGTATATATATTATATAATATTTCATTTATAAATATTTGGATCAGCAATTTCATTTTGATCTATCAAATAACTGAAGGACACAGTAATATTTCAGTAGTGAAATTAGGTTTATTACTTTGGTAATTAGTAGTTATTACTTTGGACAATATAACATAATGTAGAATAATGTTTTTTATGTCTGAAAATGGAGGGACCAAGTATATATATTATATAATATTTCATTTATAAATATTTGGATCAGCAATTTCATTTTGATCTATCAAATAACTGAAGGACACAGTAATATTTCAGTAGTGAAATTAGGTTTATTGGATGAACAGAAAATGTGCAATATGCATCAAAATGAAATTAGACAGGTGATTAAATTTGGGCAGCCCAACAGAAATATCACATCAATATTTAATTGAGCCTCTTTTAGCAGAAATAACAGCGTCTAGACCAGGGGTCATCAACTCTGGTCCTGGAGGGCCGAAACACTGCAATTTACTAGGTAAAATAAAGAATCTAAAATCAGCTGCTTTCCCAGATATAAACCAGTCCCTGCCACTCCTGGCCCTAACAAGAACTGTGCCTGTGGCCTTCCATTTCCTCACAGTGGACACTGACAGCTTAAATCTCTGCGATAGATTTCTGTAGCCTTCCCCTAAACCATAATGTTGAACATTCTTTGTTTTCAGGTCATTTGAGAGTTGTTTTGAGGCCCCCATGTTGTTACTTTTCAGAGGAGAGTCAAAGAGAACAACAACTTGCTATTGGCCTCCTTAAATACCTTTTGTCATGATTGGATGCACCTGTCTATGAAGTTCAAGGCTTAATTAACTAATTAAACCAATTGTGTGTCCCAATTAATCAGTGCTAGGTAGTTACAGGTATTCAAATCAACAAAATGACACGGGTGCCCAAATTTATGCACCTGTCTAATTTTGTTTTGGTGCATATTGCTTATTTTCTGTTAATCCAATTAACCTAATTTCACTACTGAAATATTACTATGTCCTTCAGTTATATGATAGATGAAAATGAAAATGCTGATCCAAACACCCAATTATTTATAAAGAAAAACCATTGAGGGGTTAGTCAGGGGTGCCTAAACTTTTGCATACGACTGTATGTTTGCATAATTTAAAGTTGAATTGAAATCAGAGTATACCTTTGCAGATCCAGTGATATACTGTATAGTCACTTTCTAAGATTATTTAGATCCACATGACAAAGTGACATTTTCATGTCAGAAACATTATGTGATTAAACACCTTATAGTCAATACAACAATTTCATGTTTCTCAAAATTCATACTTGATACGGTCAATTTGAAATTATATTTGTGTTCACTTTGACAGGGTCTATCTTAATCACCCAAAAGTTTTCAGGAAGCAACATTTCAAAAATACTTTGTTGTTTAGTATATTCAAGCATGTTTGAAGCGGCAGGACAAAGCTGAAATCAAGGGGGGTGAGTTACTTTTTAAACCTAATTTAAAGCCAGAGTAGGTGTGGTTTTGCCCACTGTGGACTTGAATCACTTTCCACCCTGTTAAGTTGTAGTAGTACAACAACATATTTTATTTCTACAATGCAATCACATTTGGGGAGTGTCATAATTTTTAGATAAGAAAACAACATTTTAAAGCAAACTAAGTACTTTGTATTTGTTTGACCTGTTTTTCAATGTTTCAGTATGTCACTGTGTTCATCATCAATGCTAGCTTAATCTTGCTATCTCACAGAACAACATTTTGGCTGAATTTGCCTACAAAATGTACCCCCTGTTAGGTTCCACTCTGTCTACCAACAGGATGGAACATGTCCCAAAATAGATTAAATATATTATTTCCCCCCCAATTATGTTGAGCTCCAAATGGCACCACATTGCAGGAATGACCAAAATATATTTTCCCTGTTTCATACCCTGACAGGTCAAAGTTTAAAAATAAAGTCTATAGTCTTAGTTACATATCCACTTTTTTAGTTTCAGTCAATAGGCATTTTCATTATATAGGCCTACAGATAACAATATTAGGCTACTGCTTGGGATTTTGAGGAATTTGAACTTCCCTAAACCAGTAGAGGGGGCGTAGTTACTTTGAAACTGGTTAGAAGCATTCTTCTGCCAGCCTCCGCTGTTCTACATGTTTTTTTGGTGAGATGCTCGTAGACATTGCGAAAATAGAACCCTATATTTTCATTAATTAACACCCACTTATTCAATCAGAGGAAATGCAGAGAAAAAAGTGTGTCAGTAGGTTACATTGATACAGCGTTTTAGTCTTCGGAGGAGGAGCCGCTGAAATGGGTCACATGGTAGCGTAGCAGCTCGGGAACAGTCATCAGTGAATCTCTGACATTGGGATTTATTTTTTTTGCTGTCTGAGCGTTCGTTTGATTTCGTTGCATCTAGAAAACTCATTTTTGTTCTATTTCATTTATATAGCTACAGGAAGCATTCTTTTTGTAATTATACAAAAGAGACATCATATCTGTCTAGCGCTCCGAAAAATAAATAGGAATTCCGTCTGCAACGTCGTTATTGGTGGAATAAGCCATAGTCGTGCGTTGATTTTTGTCTGTTTTCTTAACGTTTTAATCTATTGTTAGTATGCTGAGAAATCACTGACCTAAAGGTTACAGAAATCAAGATAAACACGGCTTCTGACTTTAGGATCTCAGAAGTTAGAGGACATGGAATCTACAAAAGCAGGTTAGATGATCATCTTTTCCTCATAGCATTTGTAATGTAGGCCTGTGTAAAGCCTATTGTTATCCTTAGACCTTACAGAATAATGGAACATTTATATTGAATGAAAGTAACCTAGTAATCTAGAATCATATTTACGCCAATAGCGTAATTCAGCATTCTGATTTCAACGTGTTTTATGTTTTAAATCTAAACATCAGCAAAAAAAATGAATTTGATGTGAATTGCTTATGCTTGACATTTTTTCTAAATGTGTATTTCTTTAATCCAATACATAATTGAAATTAGGCTAAATAGTTTTAGGCGTGCCATCGAGTGTTGTTTTAGAACCAGTAGTACTGAACAGCACTGCAGTTTCCTTTTCTCACATGGACTGGTAGCTAGCCATGTGCGACTCTGTATACGCTTTCTCTGATTGGTTAAGAAGAGTTGTGGTACGCTCCTCGTACGTCCTCTCTTATTGGCGGATAAGTGATATGACGTTAATATTGCATAATTCTGCTCTGCCAGCGGGTGTGCAGCCTGGTGTTGATCCACGTGAAAACTACGTATTATAGAGTTGCAAATAGCAATGCAAACTGAACTCGTTTTTACTATTTGGTTTCCCCAGAAACAATGTTCCACGTAGGGGAGGGTTCCAAAAAGGAATGTGACCAGTCAGTCAAGAAACATATGGTTGGTCTTTAATACAATTATTTTTAACTTAGCCATGTATTCAGTATTCACCCAGATTTTGCTTTAAATATAATATAGGGAAGTTGTGGCCAATGAGACAATTTCAGAATTTGTCAAGTTATTTACATAAAAACAACTAATTTACATTTCACATTTTTTAATAATGCCAATAGAATACATCCAAACTTTGGCAGGTTTTGTTTTTGAAACAGTGTTGGCTCGGCCTCTTAACTAAAGGGCAATTCGATTAAATACCCTACTGAGCTGTTAACAGAGTATTGCACTGTAGCCAGGCTATTGTTAATACACCCTTCTGAAAATAGTGTTAAATAACAGGGGTGTTATATAACTACAATAGGGGAAAACCAGGTCAGCCGAGCTGAAATAAGAGGATAAAGAAGAAAAAAAAGAACGAAACAGAGATGTCTGGCTGTGCAGGCACTCAACATCTCTCCCTGGCTGAGAGCCACTGCTAGGCACAATGCTAGGTATGATTATAAGATGTCCTCTTTTATGCTATGTCCAACCAGGATGTGACTTAATTGTATTAAGAGGAAACAGCATCTTTATGTTTCTAAACATTTGTTAGGAAAAAATAAATAGTGCTTGGAAGCCAGTGGCGGCTGCTGGTCTTTCAAAGAGGGGAAGCTCATTTTCAGGTTTTTCCCATTGTCAAGTGTATGATGAAAATTGGCTAGCAATTTTGCCAAGCAAATACCAAGAAATAGGTTGCAGCAGTTTTTCTTTCTACACTTGCAAAATCCGTAATGGGACTGCGCCTGAATACCTTCGGCAAGTTTTTATAGATCAAAATCACTGTCAATCAAAAGGAGATGCAGTTTTTCAACAGACCCTCCAATCATCACACAGAAGCCCGGACTCCAGGCCAGCCCACTCCTCCATTCACCCCCAGAGAAGCTGAGCGTCCGTGGGTGGGACCTAATCGCAGAAATTATCCAATGACCGTCTAGTTTCGAAGCTCTGAAAAAAACAGTTCGAAGCAGCCCTATTGAAGTCCATGGATGCCAGGCTTCAACAGGGAAATGCACTGTGACGCTACGGGAATGTATGAGAAGAAAATCGAGTCAGTCGACCTACTATATCTAGCTGATTCTGAATTAATTGGTCTTCGAGATTAACGTTTTTAACACATTTTTTGTCAATAAAATGTTAACACAATAGTACACAATTTTTTGACATTTTAGGGGAAGCCAAGCTTCCCTTGACGTCTTATAGAAATTGCACCTGTTGGAAACTACTGTACATGTTTGTATATTGTGAAGTTGGATACTTGTGAAAACTGTCTCAACAACATTATTTGATAGATGTTAAAATGATCTCTCTTTGCTCTTCAAAATGTTCTGAAACTACTTCAATTTAAACTAGATGGTAATTTTCCAAGGAAATGTGTGATGCAGGCTTGAAAGGCAGGAATAACAGTAGTATTAGTAGTAGCAGCGGTATTAGCGGTGGTACTAGTTGTATTAGTAGCAGTATTAGTAGCAGTATTAGTGGTAGTTGTAGTAGTATTATATAGTATATTACTAGTATGAGCGGTGGTAGTGGTACAGTCGTGGTCAAAAGTTTTAAATATCACATATTGGTCGTGATATTTTGGTAGTTAACTATTTTGGTAGTTACTAAAAGTTCTTGATGATCTGATAAATGGTTGATTTAGGTGCAGTCTTACTAGCAGTAATATGCTTGCCTGTGAAGCCCTTTCTGTGCAAAGCAATGAGACGGCACGTGTTTCCTTGCAGGTAACTATGGTCGACAGAGGAAAAACAATGATTTCAAGCACCATCCTCCTTTTAAAATTTCCAGGCTGTTATTCTAACTCAGTCAGCATGACAGAGTGATCTCCAGCCTTGTCCTCGTCAACACTCTCACCTGTGTTAATAAGACAATCACTGAAATGATGGCAGCTGGTCCTTTTGTGGCAGGGACTTTGCAGTTCATCTGATCACTCTTCATGACATTCTGGAGTATATGCAAATTGCCATCATCAACACTGAGGCAGCAGGCTTTGTGAAAAAGTATTTGTTAGAAAAAACGTTTATACCATGACTGTAGTAGTATTAGTGGTGGTAGTAGTAGTAATATTAGGAGTAGCAGTACTAGTTTAAGTGTTAGGAGTAGCATTAGTATTAGTAGTAATAGGGGTATTAGCTGTGGTACTAGTCTTAATACTAGTAGCAGTATTAGTGGTAGTTGTAGTAGTATGTGTAGCATCAGTATTAGCAGTAGTAGTATTACTTGTAGTATTATTACTAGTAGTAGTAGTATCAATATTAGCTGTAGTATTATTTTTAGTAGTAGTAGCTGTATAGCGGTAGTGGTAGTAGCAGTAGTAGCGGTATTTGTGGTAGTAAAAGTAATAGTAGCAGTTTTAGCGGTAGTAGTAATAGTAGTATTAGTAGAGGTATTAGTGCTAGTAGCAGTGTTGGTAGTATTACTAGTAGTAGCGGCTCTGATGATAGTAGCGGTAGCGGCGGTAGTTGTATTTGTAGTAGTAGCAATATTGAATGTTGTGAAGTGAGACCGGTTGCTATTGTAGCTAATGTCACAGGTCCTTTTGTTTGGAAGAAGCTCTTTTTGTTCTGATTCCAGTAGGGATGAGACTCCTCTGTCACCCAGCAGCATTGAGCAATAGTTGGAGTGGATTACACAATAGTTTTAAAATGCACAAAAAGTTACATCATTTAAATGTAAAATATTTTTAAAAGATGAATGCAAGCAACTCAAGGGGAATCCCCAGTAATAATAAAATGAAGTTGAAGATATTAACAGGGGCTTTGCTTTGGAAGAAGCTATAGTAATAAGTATGTCAGATTGAAAGATTGTGGCAGCCTTTCAAGCTGCCCCACTAATTAATTTCATAACACCAAGTTCATGTTAATTCTTTGTTCTTCATGTGAATCTCTGTTAATCTAATAGGCAGTGATGTCCATGATGGTTATTGTGCTTGTGATCTGTTTCATACTGTGAAGCTATCAGTCATGTCTCTCTCTCTCCACTAGGGGGTGTAATAGCCTACATCAGCTCCTCCAGCCCGGAGTCCTATAATAGTGACTCAAATGACTGTGGCCACAACACCTCCCTGACACAAAACTCGTCCCAGAGCTTTTGCCCAGGTAGCCAGAAAGATATCCCCGTTCCTAGGGCAGGCCACACCCACCCGTCTGCAAACACTGGGGCGAAGGCCGGACGCCCTGCCTCCTCTGCAAAATGTGGAATTACCAGTGAGTTCTGCCAGAACCTGTCTAGTCAGTTATTACTGAAATAGTCAGCCTTGGGATTAATATTCTATTGACCTGAATCAGAGGAGGTTTTGTCTCAGTGGATGCTGATGTGTCTCCTGTGTTCTTGCAGAAATCAATGGCCTGGTGCTGCTGTGTAAGGTCTGTGGAGACATTGCATCAGGATTTCACTATGGAGTTCATGCTTGTGAGGGCTGCAAGGTGCGTGTACACACACACACACACACACACACACACACACACACGCACACACACTAGTCAGAGTTGCATTGTGTTTTTGCAATATCCTAATAGAACAATGCAATATCCTAGTAAAACTTTGAGGCTTCATAATTCCAAAGATTTTAGCGGGATTTTGCTGGATATATATATATATATATATATATATATATATATATATATATATATATATATATATATAATATTTTACATTCCTAAGAAAATATGTAGGAGATTATTCTATTATCTGTGCGTCTTTAGGGTTTTTTTCGTCGAAGCATCCAGCAGAACATCCAATATAAAAAGTGCCTGAAAAATGAAAGCTGTGCTATAATGAGGATCAACCGGAACCGCTGCCAGCAGTGTCGTTTCAAGAAGTGTCTGCTGGTGGGCATGTCCAAGGACTGTAAGTTACTAGTTACCTTCTTTAATTACTTGACCTCTAGAGTCAGTGATGCATGGCATATCAATTTTATTGCCAGTTGTCATGGGTTAGATGAACATGTTGACATTTGGTTTGTTGGACATCAAACATGCACTAAGGGCTGTCTCCTCCCTCTGTCCTCCATAGCTGTGCGTTTCGGACGGATCCCAAAGCGGGAGAAGCAGCGCATGCTCCTAGAGATGCAAAGTGCAATGAACAACATGATGAACAACAACAGCCAGCTCCACGGCAACACACCCCTCCCCCTGGCCGACCCGGCCAATCCGCTACATGCAGTGGCCTGCTCTGTCGAGTCCCACTCCCAATATGCTGACTCTGGCTTAGGATCCGCCTCTTCCTCCTCCATCTCGTCTGTTGCGTCACCTAGGTCCAACCAATCAGAGGAGACCAACTCTGAGCCTGAAGTTTCTATGGATACAAGTCCCAGCCCGAATTCTGAATCTCAGTCAAGTGGTTCTGACAGTGGGTCGGAGGAGGTGATTGGTTCGGTGACACGGGCCCACCAGGAGACCTTCATGTACAACCAGGACCAAGATAGCACCTCTCCTGCCCAATCTTCGGGGGCGGAGCAATGTGTGAGTGTCACTGAATACAGGATAGAGGAACGAAACCAGAACCAGCAGGAGTCTTGGAACCAACAGAACCAGAATGAACAGATTTCGATTCAGAACCACCAGAACGAATTGGTGTCGTTCACAGCCACCCAGACTAATGACCAAGTTCAGGATAGGCACAACCACACTGGGCTTGAGAGCACTGACAGCCACCAGGAAGATCGGACCACAACCACTACCAGCCACTGTCCCTACAGCAGAGACAGACTGCCCAACAGTGCCCCTAGTGGCCACTGCACAGCTTATGCCCACCATGGCCTGAGAGGAGGCGATGCAACCAGCCAGCCCAACGCCACCTCTCATGGAGGATTCACTGGACCACTGTGGAGTGGAGGAAACAGGATGCACCTGGTCAGTCCAAGAAAGAGATCATATTATACTCGAGCAGTTTTGATGCATTTATCAGATTGTCACTGTAAAATAGAAATAACTGAGGTCCAATAATGGATCCCATTTGAACACCTCATTTGACCTGTAAAGAGGATGTTTCCGTCGTTAGATTGTGTAAACGTAACATATTTGGGGTACTCGCCTATTAATAAGAATATGTGCCCTATTAATAAATGTTGTCTGTGCCTCCTAACTTAAGTCCTCTCCTTTCTCATTGTCTCAGCTGTGTCCCATGAACACATCTCCTCACGTGAACCCTCATAAGTCAGGCCACGGCATTTGGGAAGAGTTCAGCCAGAGTTTCACCCCGGCTGTGAGGGAGGTGGTGGAGTTTGCCAAGCGGATCCCAGGCTTCAGGGACCTGTCTCAGCACGACCAGGTTAGCCTTCTCAAGGCTGGCACCTTTGAGGTAATTAACCGGCTATTTTGTTTTCCTCCAATTACCTTTCCTAGATACTCCCCTTTATCCCTTTTCTCATGTGAACATGAAAAACAAACCGACATGTATTTCAATCCAAGTCCAGTTGATCCCCGCTAGACTCACTAAGTGTCTGCTGTCACCAGGTGCTAGTGGTTCGCTTTGCATCCCTGTTTAACGTGAAAGAAGGCACAGTGACATTCCTGGGTGGTAACAAGTACAGCGTGGAGACTTTGCGAGCCATGGGCGCTGGTTACTTCCTGACCTCCGTGATGGACTTCAGTGACAAGCTGATGGGACTTGACCTGAGTGAGGAGGAGATGAGCCTCTTCACCGCCGTCGTCCTGGTCTCAGCTGGTAGGCTTACGAACTCTGTGACCTCACTTACTGGATCCACACTTCCTGCCCCTCAATGTAGATTATTTTGAAACGGAAGACACCATAGAGCCTATAGAAACAGAAATAATACTGTGACCTGTGATTGGCTATCTTTGAGTGTAGCTATCAGTGAGTAGATGCCTGCATAGTATTGTGGTGAGTTTCTTTCCCCACTAACATCTTCTAACCATCTCAGTTGGTAGAGCTTTTGGAAGCGCAGTTATCAGAGGTCTCTTTAGGAACCTCTGAACCAAGTATAACATGGTTGGGATGTGTGTTTCAGATCGCTCAGGTATTGAGAATGTGAACTCAGTGGAAGCTCTCCAGGAGACTCTGATCAGACACCTGCGGAGCCTGATTATGAAGAACCACCCAAACCCCAACGAGTCGGCCACATTCACCAAGCTGCTCCTTCGATTGCCCGACCTCCGCTCCCTCAACAACATGCACTCGGAACAGCTGCTGGCCTTCAAGGTCCACCCCTAGACCAGAACTACGGTCTGAACCTGGTGTGTCTTCATTTGGTACCAAATGGACAAACATTTGATGAAAGGGTGGTACTGTACTCTACGACCTGAACTTGTCCGAAAATAAATTTAGTTTTTGTACATCAGCTGCGTGCCCTTGATGAATATGACATTGACTCTAGGCCTAACGCATGTGGACCACATAAGATACTTTCTCGATCCTCACTAATGCACCTTGCTACCCCAAGGGAGCTGCGTCCTTAGGGCAAACCCTCTACCACCACTCTCCATGGAGCAGGTGTGAGGGGGAGGCTTTAATATAAAGTTACTGTACTGTAAGGCTGAAAGGCCTGTTGTTGGAAATGTATCATGAACTCACACATTCTGAAACACGCAGAAGACCTACTAGTGTACATGTTGTTTTGTTTCTGTGTCTGCTTGTGTAGTACATGTCTGAGACTGTACGTCTATTCGTACGGAAGCAACTTTGTAATTATTGTGTAGAGATCTACATTTGCATTGTTCACGCAATGTGCTATGTAACTGATTATTTCCATGTTTTTTATTTGTCACTGTTTCAGACAGAGGTTTAAGGCTAGTTGACTGAGTGCAAACTAATTTTGTTGAAAGTAAGTTGGCATTGAATGACTAAAGTGGAGACTTTAAATTGGCGCTCTATAAGAGTTTCAGTTATACATGAACCCAATGCATTATACATTTGTATCAACACACTTTTTTGGCGTTGGTTATGAGATGGGAAAGTTAAGTTGAACTCAGCCACCAGCATCTCATATACCACTGTTTAAAATGTTTCAACAGAGGAATACTAAAGTTGAGAAGGCTCATTTTGGTTCTCTACAGTACTTTCCAAATCTGTAAATAGGCTCTGTAAATGAATAGAATCCTATGAAGTGCAGTATGATTGTAAGAACAGATTGTAATTGAGTTTGATTAAAAAGACACAAGAGGTGTGGTAAGGGCTACAATAATTGTGTTGCTTGATTTCCATATAAATATGTCTGTTGTGGATACATTTCTGATTTCAGACCATGTTTCAACTGTGCTTATTCGCCCTTATCCTTTTTCTAAGCGCTTCTGATCTGTAAAACATGTTCTTTCTATCGCTGACCTGCCCTAGTCTGTTCTCTCCTCTGAAATCCTTGCAATGTACATAGATTTTGATATATAAACTATATAAATAATATATGTATACAGTCAATAAAGAAATAGAATTTAAAGCCTTGCAATTTTGTATTTTCTTTCCAACAGGATTTTCTCTACAGTTCAAGAATAAACAACTAACTTTAAGAACCAAGAACAAAGCGAACTAAGTAATCGGGAGAGATCCCGGTGGGCTGCTAGTTGTTGGGCCAGTAATTATTTTATATCGCTATACTTGTTTTAGTTCGGACTGGTCCATCTGCAGATGTGAGGTACTGTAATGCAGCTTGCTCTTCGAGCGCATGTCCATACCACACACACACAAGCTGCTAACTTGGCTGACAGCCTGACGCCCCTGCGGCCCACAAACAAGACCTCAAAATCGAATCGGTCACCAGACCAGGGGTGTAATTTAGTTAATTATGGTTTACCCACTTAATATTTAGTTCCAAGGATTTTTATGTAAATAATATTTTATCTAAATTCTAATTGCACCAACCCCTTTGCCAATGTGGATTCACAAATGTTTACTCCCTGCGTGTGATGAATTTACCTCCAACAGTACGTTCAGAAGTCTGTTCTCCATATTGCGCGTGACGGCAGAGATGCAGCAGACGAGGTGCCAGACAAAGATAACACAGGTTTGCCAACTTTGGGAGTTTGGCTGGCGCGAGACTGGGTAAAATTTCAGTGCGCGCGGAGAACACATTTGTTAACTCTAACACTAATTTTAGAAATGTCAGTCTCTATTTACTTAGTATAAACTGTAATTCATGCAAAAAAACTGCTAATAGAATGAAAACGCATATTTTTTTAATTCTGAAAGCGTCAAAGTCATGCCAGATGCGTGAGAGTTGGCAACCCTGGCAGTGGGCTCCGACTCCAAACAATGTTCCAAACCTATCTCTCGGAACTTTTCACATGCAACTGACGTATCAGGTGCAAGGTTTTCAGGGAATCAACGATCAGAGAATCATGCAGTGAGAACGTTTTAGGCAGATGTTACAGCTGTGGGCCTACTCTCCTGTCATTACTACGCTGTGGTCTAGTCATCAACAGAAAATTAACGGATTGAAAGGGGAGAAAATTTGATTTTGGCTTGACATTTCTTGCGTGTGCGTGATAGCGTGAGATTCATGCTGAAAGCTTGAGTTTCACGCCAGATGTGTGAGAGTTGGCAACCCTGAATAACATCTTAACATCTAGTATACTAGCTCTTAGTTAACTCCTGGGTCTGCTTTAGAAATAGAAAGACTCTTCCAAGACAAAGCAGACTGATTAATTTCTCTGTGTCTATCTAGCTCTACACTCAGTAGCTAGCTAGCCAGCCCAGCATGCAAGAGCTCTGGTTATGTAATGCAAAGTAACTGTTTTAACTGGCTAAATGTGTAGATCAAATATACTGTCATAGTAGCTCATTTTATTAATTTAATAAGACAGTGAAAGAAGTGCAGTTAAAGACAAACACATGGTAAGCCCTCACTCATAACCACATATTTATCATTTTAAACTATTCTTTCAGAGAAAAATGAGACAAACAGGGATACAAGAAGATAACTAAGACTCTGACTAGACTTCAATACAAAATAGCGGCAAAAAACAACGTCCGTACTCAGGCGGTAGGCGTGAATAACTTACGAAATCACTAATATGTCAAGTAATTATATGCCACCCTGCCTGCAATAGAATGTGAAAGATACATACACAAACTTAACTTGGTCAATTTAAAAACATGTCGCTTCATTCTACCCGTGTCAAGTTGGTGTAACAACCCAACCCAGTGGCCAGAGATGTCTTACCCGGACATTTACTTCTATCATCGAGTCACCATGTATTACAGTTTTTCCCGATTGCTAAAACACTAAAAGTGAATGCTCATAACAAACATCGAAACCATAACGTTTGCATGCATTTGGTAAACTCAGGCACCAAATGAATAAACACAATGTCGGCATGGCACGTAAACAATTCTGTAACACACGGTGCAAAACACTACACACATCGTGCATGTGTTACACACTTTGGCCAATGATGAAACACTCTGCAGTCAGCACGTCCATTCAATAGTTAAAACACACATGACATTAGCAACACTCCCGCACACTTCGTAAAACACTTAAAAAACCTGTAACTGAACACCAATCAGTCACTATATATAATTCAGGTATGAGCACCTGTCGTGAAACAATCGTGAATATGGAGGCTGAAGGACCAAGGGGAAGGAGAAGATGAGGAAGAGACGGGGAGGGAAGAGGGAGAGGAGATAGAGGAAGAGACTCTGGTAACATCATCTGACTGAACATGACTGAAACATCATCGGCCAAAGGGCCATCGAGAATGTCGCCGGGCAGTGCGGGGGCAACATCACCATGTGTGCAGCCATTAGTGGTCAGGGGGTCCTCCATCACCATGCCACCCTGGGTCCCTACAACACTGCACACATACTGACATTTCTGCATGCACTACATGCCGAAGTCACATAGGACCAACCAGGGCAGCCCATGTTCGTTGTCATCTGGGATAATGTCAGTTTCCACCGGGCTGCTCTGGTCCGGGACTAATTTGCCAACCACGACCATTTCATGGTGCTGTACCTGCCCCCTTATTTCCCAGTCCTCAACCTCAATTATTTTCGGCATGGCGGTGGAAGGTCTATGGCCGCCTACACATGCACGCTCGCCGCTCCTGCGAGATCTGACAGCAAATCTTGTTGTTTCTTTGGAGCTAAAATTAGTATTTCTTTTTTTGCAGGGTTTAGAAGAAATTCTCTGAGATCCATATACTTATTTCCGAAACACATGCCTACAGGGTAGACAATTTCCGGGCTTTGCCATGTTTCATAGAGATGTACAACTTTGTCATCAGTATAGCAGTGAAAGTTGACATTGTGCTTTCAGATGACATCACAAAGAGACAGCATATATAGAAAAACAACAGTGGTCCCAAAACCGATCCCTGAGGAACACCAAAGTGAACCTGAAGGTAAATAAAAATATTGTTTTTGGTGAAATTGGTGTCCAGTCCAAGTAACAATTTTGGTAAGAGTTAATGATTTCATTTGATCTGTATCTGTTGATTTTGTGTAATATATAGAAAATGTACACTAGGCCTTAATAATATATCTGTATTAAAAGCAATCCAATGATACAGTTTAAAAATGTAATATGTTGTGGTTTATATCAGTGATGGTTTGTCTTAACATGATTGCTTTGAGGAGTTGATAATTTTTAATTTTTTTATTTTTGCCAAGCCGGCATAATAATTATTTATTTTTCAAGTATATTTCCCTTCCAAGAGCACCTTTGGTAGTTTACATTTTTGTATATTCTGAAGCACTCCTGCTACCCTTTCTTTCGTCTTATTATTTTACCACTGGTATAGTGCTATTTCTTTGCATTTCTTTGATATATATTTTCAATTGTTGTTGTACTTTACCTGCGGTTCCTCGCAGTATTATGTTGTACATTGGCTGAGAAAAACGGTGGGAAGACCTGCATAAGCATAGTGCCTTTAATCAGTTTGACTGCTCTCCTACGCTACAACAACACCATAATTCCTAGGCTACACTCAAACTTCCACCAGCAGAGGGCAGTGTCGCTCTTATATCTGTCAGCAATAAATAACATGATGAATCATTCATCTTGTAGCTTTTTGTGCCTGTTCTGTTATAGAAGATGCTAAATGCTACTTTATTACTTATTTCAACATAATGCCTTAGCAAGTGATTATATTTGATGTTGCTTTCATCCTACCATCTTTTGTATATGGTTGTATGTTCACGTATATGTAATAGGATATAACAGCACAGTGATCCAATGATCCCTGACATGTAAAAACACAGCAGTAGCAATCAGCTATATCTCTCAATCTCTGTGCTTCACAGATACATTATTCACTTTTCCACTCTACCTAATTGGGTCATATTGGTTATCTTAAATAAAGAAAAACATTAAGAAATGTAAATGGACTAGAAAAATAAGAAATAACGAGATTTAGGTTTTATATTCAACATCCAATTTATAGTCTGTTTGTTTTGTCTAAGGATTACTGCTGGGAGCAGAAATATCCAGGCAGAGGGACTTAATATATACTCTCAACAAAAGTCAGAGGGGGCAAACATCTTTCTCCCAACAATGGCAAAAATAATAAACTTAAATTTTGAGCCTTTTTTATGTTAAATAATTCCAATGATGTGCAAATGATAGAATTTTCTGCCAGAAGAATAGTTCATTCATCTAGAAAGGGCACTGTTTCTATCTCGTGCCCTTGCTGTCCCCTTAGACAGTACAAAGCGCTCACTGTTTCCAAAATAGAAATGTTCTTAGAACTAAATTTGAAACACGCCCTGTGATAGGTGAATCTTTAAAATGTTGTTTACAGTATTTTAATGATATCAAAAACAATTAGTCTGTTTTTTACTTTAGGATAGTGAACACTCCCTGAGCATTATACAGTATCTCACAAAAGTGAGTACACCCCTTGTAAATACTTGATTATAGCTTTTCATGTGACTGAAGAAATGACACTTTGCCTCAATGTAAAGTAGTGAGTGTACAGCTTGTATAACAGTGTAAATTTGTGTGTGTGTGTGTGTGTGTGTGTGTGTGTGTGTGTGTGTGTGTGTGTGTGTATATACTACTGCACATAGCTGCGTGGAGTCAGAAGTGTGACCAATGGACCATAACTCTGCATGTGTAAGGACAATTCAGATGTAATTTTGGATAAGACCTAATGTACAATTTGTAATTCCCTATACATTTTTACTCAACCCAAAGACATATGCAAGGATACTTTTGGTCTGCATCTGATGCAATTATCCCAAAATCTCTTCAAGCCAATCTATCCCATCTTGTTTTTTCCATTACATTCTGTCAGTGTTTCTCTGACTCCCTGACCACTAGGGCACAACATGTACAGATAAGTGTACATGGCATTATAGCTTACCACTCAGCATTGAAGGACCACAAGGATTTGTCCTCTGACCCTTCCACTAGTCACTCTAATGACTGTACCTCCAACAATTCATTTGTAAATTATTCAGTTTTTCAAACCTCACACCCTCCATCATTGTCTGGTTTGGATCTGTAACACACCTACACACAAACTGATTAACTCTCAAACTGGTTAACTCACACACCTACACACAAACTGTCTGACACCCACACAAAATCTGGTTAGAACACTGTATCTTCCTTCAACCAACCTCTATGCCTGTGAAACTATGTTGGAGTTCAGGTAGGTCAATAAGACCTCTGTGAAATGGCTGAGATGAACAAAGTGATGCCCCCGGCCTTTCAAATCTGTAATCTCACGCCAACTCTGTCTGAAATATCAACTCTGTCTGAAATATCAACTCTGTCTGAAATATCAACTCTGTCTGAAATATCAACTCTGTCTGAAATATCAACTCTGTCTGAAATATCAACTCTGTCTGAAATATCAACTCTGTCTGAAATATCAACTCTGTCTGAAATATCAACTCTGTCTGAAATATCAACTCTGTCTGAAATATC
>JACXGM010000936.1:0-29715 GCA_016801145.1 Umbra pygmaea
CCAAAACCACTGGTAAATGGTTTACTGACCATGGTATTACTGTGCTCAATTGGCCTGCCAACTCTCCTGACCTGAACCCCATAGAGAATCTGTGGGATATTGTGAAGAGGAAGTTGAGAGACGCAAGACCCAACACTCTGGATGAGCTTAAGGCCGCTATCGAAGCATCCTGGGCCTCCATCACACCTCAGCAGTGCCAGCTGATTGCCTCCATGCCACGCCGCATTGAAGCAGTCATTTCTGCAAAAGGATTCCCAACCAAGTATTGAGTGCATAACTGAACATAATTTTGTGAAGGTTGACTTTTTTTCTTTTTTTTGTATTACAAAAACTTATTTTATTGGTCAGATGAAATATGCTAATTCTTTGAGATAGGAATTTGGGGTTTTCATGAGCTGTATGCCAAAATCATCAGTATTAAAACAATAAATGACCTGAAATATTTCAGTTGGTGTGCAATTAATCTAAAATATATGAAAGTTTAATTTTTATCATTACATTATGGAAAATAATTAACTTTATCACAACATGCTAATTTCTTGAGAAGGACCTGTACATATTTTTTTTAAACGTTTGGAAGGCGGGAGTGGAGGAGCCGTGGAGGTACAGTACCCGCCTGCAAGGGATGTTCTAAAGTAAAACCAACACACCCTCAATGGGGCAGGTATCATTTAATTGGTCAACACTACAGCTGGCATTCTATTGGTTGGGGAATTTTGATAGCATTGTACCACTAACAATCCAAGAGTGCAGAAGAAATCTGTGAGGAGAACATTTGCAATCGCGAAGAAGCAGCCTGTGTGCGAGGAGAAAGACTGAAGTTGAGAGCAGGAAAACTATCCAAGCAACGACATTTCCAATGTCCAAACAGAAAGTTTGAGCACAAGCAGAGCAAATCCAAGCATGAGCAGTGACTATTTGTGTATTAGAGCAAGGTTTTGAGGGAAATTATTACAAAATATGAATGTAATATCTGTGCGAAATGCTCTAAAATTGAAATAATGCACTCTTGAATAAAGATATGAATATAACTCCATAGCCTAGTAGACAAACGCGCTAGTTAGGCTACGTGACACGTCACGTCCCCTACAGAGCCAATGATAGCGCATTGTACACACAAAAGACACTGACTGCTCTGTGCACAACGCATAGGCTATTTTAAGTGGAGAGAAAATAGTAAATCGAACATTTATATTCACATAGCCTTTCGAAAAACCGGGACATTCAGTGTCCTGGGAGAGTGGATACATTTTCTGGGACAGGTTATTAAAAAGGTGGTAAAACCGGGACAGGTGGCAACCCACCTTGTTGTTGCTTTAAAAATAAAAACTTTTGATTGCAATACAAAAATTTGCTTTCAATTATACAATATTTGAATGAGACATTTGTTTTGCTTTTGAATTTATAGTTTTGTTAGCAAAGCGAAAAGTTTTGATTGTGATATAAAGACACAAATGTAGCTCCATATAGGATTTACCTGGTCTCGTTGCTCTCTAGCAACTCCCTCAGTTGCGCGACTTCTGAACTAATTGAATATGAGAACTTTATGAAAGGGATAAAAAAAAGACAATTAAACCTCTTTTTAAAAGGTGTATAAACAAAACCCATTGCAGACTGGTCTGTGAATAACCTGTTTCATACATTTAGACTAACTCACTGTCATTCAAAGAAGTCCAAACGAATTGAACTAATAATTGATATGTAGTACGTACACTTTAATGAATACAACTTGGGAAGTAAGGTCAAATTTGCTATTTTTGCTGTACACCAAGGCAAATGGAAATGCAATTCAAAGATGAATATCATGCAAGAGTGACTATCACTATTTATTTCTAAACATATGTATATGTTTTACTAACTAAGCATAACAGAAGTTTCAAAGTTCCATCCTGCATTTTATCTGAACGTACGTACTGGGAAATTTGATGCACAGGTGTTTTTAAATAAGCTGATTTTTTTTTTGCACAGCTACATCTAAGACAATTCTAAACAGCAATTTAAAAAATCAAACAGCAGATTGATTTTGTTGGGGCCTCCATGTGGCGCAGTGATCTAAGTCGCTGCCTCGGTTCACAACTGCATCACGCAGGCCTGGGTTTGTATTGTGGTCACAGCATTCTAAACGGTGCCCGAATGTTATGGCTCTAGTTTCAACGTTAAAGATTTATTTCAACATACATTTTTATGATTTAAAACAAAGACTACTGATATCCATTGCCATTTCTGCAAATGTGGATGTTCACTGCAAATGTGGATGTTCACTGCAAATGTGGATGCTCACTGATAATGTGGACACTCACTGGAGACATTTAAAAGTTATTTGTTTTATTGCAGGTTTTAAGGCATTAGTTCTACAAGCGGAAGCATTGTTAAATGAAAAAAACAAGTATTTTAGATTTCTAAATTTGTTCTGGCATTCAGCAAGCACACTAAAATTAAAGTGCCTGCTCTAACCTTCTGATGCAGGATTCAGACTGGGAAACTGTCCAGATTCATGAATACTTCTTGTTTCTCTCAACTGTCCTTCATGGACGATGGTGAGCAATGTGATGACTGTGTTGGTTACCATGACAACAGTGTCAATGTGTTAGCAATGCCGTGGGAGTTCTGCATGGCCAGATAGCTTGACGATGGTAGTAGGATGGATTGTGGAAAGTCTGGGACGATTGTTTTTGTTTAATGCAAAATACAGTATTTTAAGATTATGGTAAATCACTTGCAAAGAATTATCAGCAAAAATGTTGTAGTGTTTTTTTTTCTTGTTCCCAATTAAAGCCTTCTTGGGTATAAATGTCCACACGTTTTCAACTAACCATCATAAAATGTGTAACTTTTTTGCCTTTTATATTTAGTGAAGGGTTGCTTACCGGATTATAACGGATTAGTTATGTTTACAAGTACCTTCTGTGTTTTAAATGGCTTCTTCAATGAGCCTATAGTTGAATACTTGCTGCTTGTGTCACTCATTTTGAAAGCATGCTGAAAGCATTCCTTGAAAGATAATTTAGCTGTGGATGTCTTGACTCTGTCCAGAGGTGGATGACCTGGCTCAGTATCTGGACCAGCTGCTCTCACTGCCGAAGCACAGTGAGAAGATCAGCTCGTATAAAGGTGGCCTGAACCGTTTCCGAGCTTTGGCCAGAAGGACGTGCAAAATAGTTTCCCTGGTTCACAAAGCCCGGGAGCTCGACATCCAAAGTGAGCTGCACCTTCTCTACCTGTCATTTGTGGATAATTGTTATGTTGAATAGTATTTCAGGTGCAAGAGTCTGGTGTAGCGTTTTAGGCTCTATTCTACAGAACACATACCAATGTTGCCAAAAGTATTGGTACCCTTCCACTTAAAAAAACATCAAGATTTTCTCTGATCCATTCTTTATTCACATTCAATAGAACATAAACTGCTTTTGATTTGTGACATAACATACTGTAATGTAACAAATGGAGATGGCACGGAAAAAACATTGGGACCAATAACCTAATATTTCATTGCACAGCCTTTAATAACTGCAATCAAGCACTGTCTGTAGCTCTAAGTGAAATTTCTTCACTTCTTGATTGGTAGTTTGGCCCACTTCTCTTGAGCAAACCATTCAAGAAAAGGACTCATAGAAGGCCAAGTAGGAAAGGTCTTTTCATCCATCCTTGGGTGCTATTTGAGGTAGGTTTTGGGTCATTATCCTGCTGGAGGACCCATGACCTGCAACTGAGATGCAGCTTTTTGACCCTGGGCTGTACGTTTCTCTCAAATGCCTTGATAGTCTTTTGGTTTCAATGTGCCCTCCATAGATTTAAGGCACCCAGTGCCAGAGGCAGCAAGGCAACCCAAAACATCACTAAGCCTCCTCCGTGTTTCATGGTAGGAACGGTGTACCTTTCTTTGAAACTTCAATTTGTTTCTTGTAAACATAAATTTGTTGTGATTTAGTAACAACCTTTAATTTTGTTTAGACTGTCCAAAGGACATTTTCACAGAAGGGTTTTGGCTTAGCCACAGGCATATTGGCAAACTCCAGTCAGGCTTTTTTGTGTTTCTCTCTTAGAAGTGGGGTCTTCCTGGGTCTTTTGCCATGGAGCCCATTTTCATTCAGACAGTGACGGATGGTGTGACTTGAAACTGTTCTACCCTGGATCTGTTTTGAATTTTCCTTGGTTCTTTCTCCACCGTTCGACCAATCCACCTCTTCATTCTTGGGTACATTTTTCTCTTTCGGCCACACCCAGGAATGTTGGCTACAGTCCGATGGGCACTAAACCGCTTAATAACATTGGCAACGGTGCTCACAGGAACATCATGCTCTTCAGAGATGGTCTTGTAGCCTTTTCCATTGACCTGTGATTGGCTATTACATTCTTTCTAGTCTCTTCAAACCACTCTCTGGTTTTCCTTGTCTTTTCCATGTTCAGTGTGATACAAAAAGTGACACAAGACATCAGAGTGAGTACGTTTCTCATTTTAACTGGCTTTAGTTATTATGTGATTGAAGACACCTGTGATACTAATTAAAATAGAAGGATCTGCTAGAGGAATCACTACAATATTATTATTACCTATAAATGTTCAAATGTATCAATAATATTGCCCAGGCAATTTTAGAATGTCTTCATAAGAGTAAGCAATAATTCAGTTCTTTTAAAGGTACAATATGTAATATCAATCAAAACAACAACAAAATACATACTTTGCATTAAAAGCAAACATCACTATACATATATTATATATATTTCTTAGTTGTGTACTTACATTATCCTAAATGTTTCCACTAACTTTCAAATCCAGAGAAATTTGTAATATAATTTGAAGACACGGGACGTTTCATTTTGTCTCCCGTAAATGGCGTCATATAACCTGTGATTGCTCTAGTTGTTAGAAGATCCAGGGAGCCGCCAAACATAACGTGAATAAAGTTATAATTTTTTTACAATATATTACTTTGTTGGTGAACATTTTTTTCTGCCGGAGATGCTAGATTAGAAGGTTGTCATTGACGATGATAACAAAACCCATGATCCCACGCAACCTCCCGACGTCATCCAAGTACATCTTTTGCTATTGTTTTGATTGAGAGCCCCCTGGCGGCCATAAATTACATATTGCACGTTTAAGGGTGAATGGTGCATTATTTGAATGAAATGTCACTGCACCAATACTCTCTGTATTTCTGGTAATTTCTGTGCCTTTATTTTTTATCTCTATGTATCTGCATCCCAAGCCTCTGCTCATGTATTTATTCTACATGTTAACAAATATATAGAGATTAATCCCTAATATTGTAACATTTTCTCTGATTCTCTTTCCATAGATGTGCAATTTTACCTCCCTACCAAGCTGTTTCGCTCCACTCAGCCACGCCTTCATCTGGGGGATGCAGATGGCAGGGTATGCTCTTGTGTGTTTTGAATATCATTACCCAGTTGTTTTTCATGTAACAAGGCACAAGGTTGATGTGGTAGATGGCCAAGAATCAGCACTTAGCCACAAATCAACACCGATTAAGAAAATGCTTTATTGCTCCTATAAACCAATTACAAATGCAGGTAAAGAACAGTGATGTGATGTCATACTCATTGTCTACATTCTCATAACCATGGCAGTTAGCCAATCAGCATTTAAGAGTCAAACCACCTTGTTTATAATAACTACAAAAATCTTGTTTTACCTGTTATATCCACACAGTGTAGTAGATCTAACATGACATGCATTGGAAGTATACCATGGTTCTGTATGCCAGGTCTCCCCTCCATTCCAAATGAACCTCCCCAGGGACACAAATGGAGGCATAGAATACCAGGCTTTGGTGCAGGCGCTGAAGCAGACCAGGAGCCTACAGGACCAGGCTGATATCCTGTACATTCTCCTCAAAGACAAGTAAAGACTAAATCAAAGGATAATCATTTTGCAGTACACTTACAGATGCTTTTCTTGAATATTGGCCACTGGTTATACTGCACTGGCAAGCCACAAGGGGTCCCCAGAAATTGTGTACTATGTACTTTATTTGTCAATGGATGCCCCATGTCATTTAAACCACTCGCTTTCAAACTTGCAATTCCTTGACTGAGGTAAAAAGGTCATTCTACTAATAGGTTATGCACACAATAACAACATAATACACATTCAGCCCAACATGGAAGGTTTAAAAAGGAAAACATTTGCAGTCCTGGAATGTATCTTTACCCTAAGTTGGTCTTTTCACATCATATTAGGTTGAATGTGTTAGAGGTATCCTGATTTATGTGTGCGTGTGTGTCTCAGGGGTATGAAGTGGGACACCAAGCTGCACGGTGAAGGCTCAACTGTCAGGCGGCTGTTGAACACTCTGTATGACAAGGCTGGCAAACTCCGACATTGGGGCCTCATCCGTATAATTTCTGGCTTGCTCAAGAAGAAAGTGGAGGAGCTGGATGAGGTATCAATGGCACACTAGAGCTTTCCTGTTACAGATTACACAACAATTTTGCGTGGTAAACGACATGAAAATCCCAGTGTTACGCATTTTGTATGTATTCAGAACATATTCAATAGGAATGGTTACACATTTACTTTGCGTGGTAAATTTGCAGACAACTGCACTGCTAAGATCCATTCATTTCAGATCTATTCATTTCAGATCTATTCATTTCAAATTGGTTCACTCATGTTCGTTGACGCAGTGTGATTTAGGTTAACAAACATATTTGCTAAGGATAACAAAATCCAAGGGCTTAGAGGACAGGAAGTATTTAAAGAATACAAAATAAATCATCTTTAACTGTTTTTATTTGTTGTCAGGCCTGTTCAGATCTGCTGGCACACCAGAAGCACCTGACAGTGGGACTCCCCCCAGAACCAAGAGAGAAGACTATTTCAGCGTGAGTTCACCCACTTCAACAAACCAGGCACCTACATGACAGTATTCATCCTTCATTTTAGAAGGAGATCACAAGAAAATCAACACTAATAGTGATAAACAGTAGGTTATAATTATCTTCCCGCAGACCGATGCCTCCTGACAAACTGGCTAAATTAATTGATGTGGCCAGTGAAAATAATCTGATCATTGCTATTCTCACTCAGGTATGAAGGATATATTGCCACTTATTGCTAGGACATGATTTAATCTCTGGTGGTGAGATGACCACTAGTCCCAGCTTTATGCTACTGGTTCAGTGATTTTACCTTGGCGGGTTGTCAACGTGTGTTATCACACTTAACAGTGTTTTTGGTTGGTTTTACCTCAGCATGTTGTTAACCGGTGTTTGTGTTATTGGCAGGTGTTAGTTCAACATGGTGGTATGGCGTGTTTATGTTATTGGCTTGTTTTACCTCAGTGTGCTGTCAGTGGGTATTTGTGGTGTTGGCTGGCTTTACCTCGGTGCTGTTAACGGGTGTTTGTGTTATTGGTTGCTTTTACCTCAGCATGTTGTTAACCGCTGTTTGTGTTATTGGCAGGTGTTAGTTCAACGCGGTGGTATGGCATGTTTATGTTATTGGCTTGTTTTACCTCAGTGTGCTATCAGTGGGTATTTGTGTTGTTGGCTGGCTTTACCTCGGTGCTGTTAACGGGTGTTTGTGTTATTGGTTTGTTTTACCTCAGTGAGCTTTTAACAGGTATTTGTTTTATTGGCTTGTTTTACCTCAGCATGCTATTAGGGGTCACAAGGTGGCCTAGTGATTAGGCCATCTGACTGGTGTCCATATAGGCCAATTTATACTTCTGCGTCAAGGTAACAGCGTAGCCTACGCTGTAGCTGGTTGCCTACGCTGTACCCTGTGCCGTACCCTGTGCCGTAGCTGACTTGCACCTCTCTAAAAATTTAACTACGCTTCACGGCGACCCAGCCGCAAGATCAGTGATTGGTCGGCTTGATTGCAGTGCATTGCAGCGCAACGCAGACACCGACGCAGAAGTATAAATGTAAATGACGATGTAAGCTACCGCGTATGCCTACGGCGTAGGTTACACAGTAACCTCGAAGCAGAAATTGAAATCGGCCTTAAGACCCCTGTTTCAGTCATCCAACCACCAAGTAAAATTTCTTCCAGGTAGTTTTTGCAAATCAGAATTGGTTCATAGTCAAATCGCTGAGTTAAATAACGGTATGAATTAGGGGTGGAATGGTACCTGTATTCGTATTGAACTGAAATGAGGAATAGTTCCTCCTATGGGTGTACTCGTCGTATTGAACCGAAACGGTATGGGCGTCAATTTGTTTTGAACCGAAACGGTACGGGCGTTGTGTCGACATGCTCAGCAGTTGTTGGGTATGTTAGTGGAAATACATCTACTGTAACATGCTAACAGATATCCGACGCCATCACCCAGATGTGCTAGCTCAGGGGAGAGACTGTATGACACTAGGTGGTATAGCCTAAACCATGCACAATAAAAACAATTGCGTTCTGCATTTTTGGTTTTGCTTTTCCCTCCATTGTAACAAAGTGGTACCGAACCATCTGAACCGAGGTATTAACCGAACCGTTCCACTCCTAGTATAAATCAAAATGAACAGGTGTTTGTGTTCTTGGCAAGTTTTACCTAAGCAAGCTGTTAATGGGTGTTTATGTTCTCCTGAAGGAGATCATGGTGTTTCTGGCGATGTGTATCCGCACACAGCCCAGCCTCTTCAGCGAGATGTTCCGTCTCAGGACTGGACTCATCATCCAGGTCATGGTTACTGAGCTGGCCCAGTCTCTCAACTGCTCTGGTGCGCATTCTTCTAACTCAAAGTAAAATCACCTCTTCAATTTGTCAGTTTCCTACATTTCTTGTAGGGACTTGAAATAAACAATTGAGAACACCTTTGAGCGAAAATGATCAAGCAAAGTACAGGAAAAACCTTCTTATTATATAATATAACTTCATGACCAGAAAACTTATTTCGGGGAATTTAATATTTTTTACGATATGACCATCTTTTTGACTGTGGAATGTGTGTCTGTGCGCATGTGCCTTGGCATTCCAGGTGAGGAGGCGACTGAGAGCCTAATGAACATGAGCCCGTCTGAGCTGAAGAATCTCCTACACCACATCCTCAGTGGCAGAGAGATTGGGGTGATGAAAAGTGGTGAATGACAGTAGATTTAATCGGCGTCAACAGTGCTTTACAACCTCCATGCATGTTCCTGCATGGCCATCATCCTGATTTTAGTTTGTCAAGTAATCTTTCTCTTTTGGCCGTTGTATTCTTTCTTTAAATAAATGATTGTGTATTTGCAGTGCGTTCGGCTGCGACAGGTGAAGAATCTGTTGCTATCCAGGATATTTCTCTGAACACGAAGACTGTGGGCTGGCCCAAACAAAAGAGAGAAGTGAAAAGGCTGGTAAAGACAATGATTTTGCACTTTATATTCGAACAGTTGACATAACAAAGGTCCAACTGCCTCCAACACACTTGGAGAACCTAAAAGAGTATGAGTTGGACCTAAAAGTGTATGGGTTGGACCTAATAGAGTATGGGTTGGACCTAATAGAGTATGGGCTGGACCCAAAGAGTATGGGCTGGACCCAGAAGAGTATGGGTTGGACCAAAAAGAGTATGGTTTGGACCCAAAATTTAATTTAATTTAACCTTTATTTAACCAGGTAAGTTGACTAAGAACAATTTCTTATTTACAGCAACGACCTGGGAGCAATTAGGGTAAAGTGTCTTGCCCAAGGACACAACAACATTTGGCTCAGTCGGGAATCGAACTGGCAACCTTCTGACTACAAGTCTCACTCCCTACCCACTGAGCCATCTGCTCCCTAAAAGAGTATGGGTTGGACTCAAAAGAGTATGGGTTGGACCCAAAGAGTATGGGTTGGACTCAAATAAATATGGGTTGTGCCCAAAAGACTATGGGTTGTGCCCAAAAGAGTATGGGCTGGACCCAAAAGAGTATGGGTTGGACCCAAAGAGTATGGGTTGGACCCAAAAGAGTATGGGCTGGACCCAAAAGAGTATGGGCTGGACCCAAAAGAGTATGGGTTGGACTCAAATAAATATGGGTTGTGCCCAAAAGAGTATGGGCTGGACCCAAAAGAGTATGGGCTGGACCCAAAGAGTATGGGCTGGACCCAAAAGAGTATGGGCTGGACCCAAAAGAGTATGGGCTGGACCCAAAAGAGTATGAGTTGGACCCAAAGAGTATGGGTTGGACCCAAAAGAGTATGGGCTGGACCCAAAAGAGTATGGGTTGGACCCAAAGAGTATGGGTTGGACCCAACAGCAAGGCTGTAATTATTGTACCTTGGATACTGTGTTTATGTGCCCTGTGAAATGTATTTTGCTATGTGTTTAGAGAACATTGGAGATTAGAATATCTGTTCGGCTTCTGTGCTGTTGCACCTCACATTGTAATTAAATCTGTTTGTTCAAGGTTGAATTGAATGCTATACTTAAATGTAATTGACAGTTCCACTATAATTTATTTACCCTTATTTCACCGGGCAAGGTGACTGAAAACACAATATAATTTAAAACAATATCCTAAGCAATAGTGTATTCTGGGTTATAATCCCATATTATTTTAACTGGAGGTTGTTATGTCTGTGTACGTTTATAGTTATTATTATGCATTATATAATGTTTAAGTTTGTATGAACCTAGGAGCAGCTGCTTTCGGAAGTAGCAAATGATGGTGTAAATTAAACCCAAATCTGTTTTCCCTGCTAAATTAAATATAAACACAACTACTGCGTATGTTAGCAATTCTAAGCAATTCTGAAATGTCATTGAAGATATATAAATGTCCACACTGACAAGCTCTTTACTTGTGTGTTACAGTCCTTATCAGTGCATTCCCTTGACATGGAGCACATTGAATCTGGGGTAAGTGTCTTGGATCAAGGAGAACACAAAATAGTAGCATGTACACTGTGAAGTATGTACATTATACTGTATTTATATAACATCTAAACATACAATATGAGACAAATATTTGATATGATCAACTTAATTGATACATCAACTCAACTGATATATTGTCAATTTCCCCCTGTTGTTCTCCAGCGGTACAGACTCCCATCAATCGAATCCTTCCAGGACACTGCAGATAGGAGGCCCATAAGAAATGCCAGGCAGGGACAGTGGTTACGTAGAAGACGTCTAGACGGAGCTCTAAACAGAGTCCCGGTGGGCTTCTACCAGAAGGTCTGGGCCATCCTCCAGAAGGTGAGACGCTGTGGAAGGTATAGAAGTGCTGTTTGTGTTGTTCTTGCTTCTTTAAAGCCTTATAGATCAACTAATCAGTTACTTTTTTACTAATGTTAGCAATTATATATTTTGTCATACAAATACATGCAGAGTAGGCTGCCTTCACAGTTCATCCTGCTTAAATCTGAACCTGAATTAATGTATTCTGTATTTCTGTCTGTGTTTGTGTTCATTATAAGTCATTCGTTAATTTTTTAACAGTGATATACATTTACAACATTGATTATGTCTTGAGTAAACGTTACGGGTCAGAGGTTTTAGAACTTTAGGAATTTCCATGTGTTTTGCCAGAAATGTATATCTTCATTCACCAAGCTGGCATTAAAATGATCAGAAATTCTAGTCAAAACATGGTTAATAATGGATAAGCTAAACATTTCATAATTATTACAAAAAATGTATGGTTGCTTAAAATTTGGGTTTGCCTTTGTTTGTGAATAATTATCAATAAGTAGATTTGAACAGTGATAGACATTTGCAGCATTGGTAAAGTCTGGGATTTAATAATTCTAATCCCAGAAACATGACAATTTTTGTGTAAGTACCACATTTGGCAAAATACATTTTAACACACAAGTACAATTTACTTTTTGCCAATGTAGTTTCATATTGACAAGAAAATTCCTGTTTCCTCTACTTTCTGCTAATTCTGATTGTTAGTTCTATAAAAGATGACACTATCTGGTTGTTCACTATATCTGCTCATGCTGTAGGATCATCGCTGAAAAAAATACAATGGCTCTATCAAACAAGGACAACTGTCATTACACACAAAAATAAAATTAGAGTGATACATTTTGTAAACCTTTTTTTCAGTGCCATGGTCTTTCTATTGAGGGATGCGTTCTTCCAGCGTCAACCACAAGAGAGGTATGCCAGCTTTATATTGCTCAGTATGTATTGAAGAATGTTCCTTAAACAAGTTGTCTGGGACATTTCCAATAAAAACTATAGGTTGTAAGCCTCCCATTTTAGCCTAGATGTGTAAGATGCTGTTTATTTGTGGATAAACTTCAAGTAGAATCATTATCATAACTCTGTTAGCCATGAAATTCCAAGTTTAAATCAGCGGGTTTTCAGCAGCACAAATCATGGCAGAGTACGTTTTCAGGGACACCTAGTGGCCAGGAATAACTACTGCATCTTTAAAGGTTTTTGTCAGGTTAGACCTATTTTTAATCTCAAGTAGAACTTTGACTAAACATGTAAATATCCCTTTAATCTACAAGATTTTCATCTGAAAGATTTCTTCATGTACTGTACCAGTTCAAGCATGAGTTCACCCGAGATGTGGCCATCAATTCACTTTCCATTTCCTATTGATTAATCTCCGCCGGTGGGCTGTTGAACAGATGACACCTGGTGAGATTAAGTTTGCAGTGCATGTAGAGTCGGTGTTGAACCGCGTTCCCCAGCCGGAGTACCGTCAGCTGCTGGTGGAGGCTATCCTGGTGCTCACCCTGCTAGCCGAGGTGGAGATGGAAAGCATCAGTGGTGTTATCCAAATAGAGAAGATCGTACACTTGGCCAGTGACATGTTCTACGATGACCAGGTCAACCAGCGCTCATAAAGTAGTCCCAGCACATTTTTCTAGTAGAATGTTACTGCTGACATGTTGTTAGGGAGTTTTGTTTTATACTGGAACATCGTTATTGATCGGTTCCTCCAGATAGATTATCATTTACTATGTATTCACATAATCTATATACTACTACTACATTTCCTGTAAACTGTTACATTTATTTAGTAGCTCGACGTCACTGGCAGCAATGTCACCCTTAAATTGTCCCCTTATCCATCGCCTCTGCAGAAAGCGCTGGGGGTTGACGACATCCTTCTGGAGAAAGATCCTACCAATGGGATCTGCAGGCTTCTGTATGACAGTGCTCCTAGCGGTCGCTTCGGCACCATGACCTACCTCTCTAAAGCGGTTTGTGTCTACGTACAGGACTTCCTGCCAAGCGGTGCCTGTGCCATCCAATGAGGTTTCTCTGCTGCTGTATCCTCCAATTAGCTTACAGCAATGCTTACCATATTAGGGATTAAAACCTACGATTTAATCACAGTCATCAAGCCTTTTCAAGGTCAATTTGTTTTGATAGATCATATTCAGTAGCACGACTGAGCCTGACATTGACAGAGGAAATCCTCATGATGGTCCCAGTATTTTAAAATGCATGTGAAGTGTCCAGGAATGTTGCTATTCACAGCACGTAGATGTTTGTGAGACAACATACAGTACATTGTCCATTCACATCATTACTAACCGATTTCTGCAATTCTAATGGTAGTAAATATAAATACCCTGCTGCTTTTAAAAATCACACATTATGCCTTTTTCTGACTGTTGTACTGTATGCTATATAAAAAGAAGTTACATTTTCCTTCAACCACTTGTGAGAATGAAATACTGTTTATGAATGCTACAAGGTACTCAGTGATATATTCACAAAAATATACTGTTTATGAATGCTACAAGGTACTCAGTGATATAATAGCAAAAATATGAATGAGTATGCTTACTTATCCTAATGATATTGATTGTCCTAGTCAGTGTATGTATCAGAATTTGGTGTAGTGATTTTTAAGCTGTCAACTCCAAACCATACATTCCCACCTGGTGACAGGGTTGAAAGCCCCAGTTTGGCCTACAGTCAATGCCCTTTCTCTGTCTCTTTGCACATACCTGTCTCCCTGTACCTACATGTCTCCCTATCCTCTATTTGTCCTCCAGAACAATGCACTGTTTATCAATCAACCATCTATCTGCTACCGCTGGTAAAAGCTACACAGGCTGAATTGAGCAACAAGAATTGGACCGCCGTCAAATAACGACATGAAGCTGAGCAACATAAGACATTTTATTACATTTTCTTTCAAAAACAACAACCTCTGCATTTAAAATAAGAACCAATTGTTTATAACAATGTAACTTATCATCGACAATACTGAGTATTATCAATCCATTTGATGTACAAAAAGACATGAAAAATCAAAAAGGTTATGGATCTTCACTTCCCGAACAGGAAATCCTGCTTTGTTTCCTCAAAGGAAGAGATGTCAAATATGATAAACAATACAGTACACTTACAGCAGCAGGTGTCCTGTGCTCACAATGTGAAATATGCATATATTATACATAGCCAGAGTTTGTCAGGCATAATGTGAAAATGCATGTTGACATCTTTCAATGGCCAAAAGGTATGAGAATTTCCACTGCAAACACAAAGGAAGCTTACTGGCATAGAATGACATGGCCCGATGACAAAGGGACATGACAGAATGTACTGAGAACAAAATGTTCACAGAGTACTCAAAAAAGAGCAAGCATTAAACAAATGCATTGAAATGTAAATAGAAGACTTTATGTCCGGCTAGCTAGGTGATGCACTTCATTCACATTCATGTTGTTTCACAAACGTGTGGTCTCACAACTGAAGTCACATTTCAAAGAGCTTTCGGGTTGCATTGCTGATGCAAATCAGATGCCGTATAGTTGTATCTGATGGGACACACATTTAGGAATGCAGATGAACGCTTATGTAAAGAGGTAAGTAAAATCCCATGGAGAAACTCCTAAACATTTGCAAACACGCCGGTAAGTGAAACTTCACACATGGTCATGCTTTTTACCGGGCACACGGGTCAATAAAAAGACAACACTAATCATGCAAAAAAGACTTGGTTTTCTGAAATCAAATTCCTCCAAATTGGATATCAGCAATGTGACCTTGAGAAAAGCTGCGCTTGATGACTTTGGTGCAAAATGTTCCTGTTAAGAGAGGACAGTGTCCGCTGCCACAATGAAGACACTCTTGGTAGACCAGTTACAATACCGTTTCGACCTGAACCCCATCCGCCACACGAGATGTACACAGAGGTTACGTACGGACAACCCACAACGCCTTCGAACACAAACACCCCACCACAGACGAAGCAGTAACAGCCCGTGTCTTCCCGCCTATCGCCTACAAGAGAGCACGTCAAAAAACACAACGTTATATAAAGACACCGGTGTAACAGAGCTGGTTTAGACGACTGTGTGAACTCGCGCAAAAAAGCATTGGACTGACACAGAGGACATAGAGACAGAAGTACAACGTTTTCAAGAACACCTACGGAACGTGGGGCTGGTCACAGATAATCAGAATCTGGTAGTCAGTGATTAGCAGAAATGAGAGGAGGACGACTGACATGTATTGGGACACGTTTACGACACTTGACAACTCATTCCTAAACATACACTACCGGATGGCCTGGAGGACCCAGGAAATGGGATAGCCTTGTTGAGGAACACTACCCTGTTTATCTCGCTGGGGAAGGGCATGAACACAGAAACACAATCAATAAAAAAACTGAGATTTCCCCAGGCCCCTTGAACTGTACATCCCAGCAATGGTTTTAGTTTTGTGCAGTAGTGAGCTCACCCCTCTGGGGGTTTGTGCTATTAACGTATGGTGTCCATCTGTCAGCGCTAGTACATCTGAGTGTTTCAGACAGACGTGACCTTCAGTCACATTTACAGATTTCTCCAGTGCCCCTCCTCCATACCTAACTTTTCATTTGCCTTTAGAAAATGTCCAGACAGCAAACTAGGCTCTATAGGGCTGGATTTCACAACGGTATAAAAATAACAACAATAATAATAATAATAATGCCTTGGACTTATACACCGCATTCCAAATTATTATGCAAATTATATTTTACACTGATTTTCCTAAATAGTTAATGCAAATCACAGTCAGTATAATTTTCAAGTCACCAACCGTTACAAGTCAAATTTCATTGAACAAACCACCCAATGTTAACAGTATGTTTTTCAAAAATAAAAAACTCAAAATGCACTGTTCCAGATTATTATGCACAACAGAGTTTCAAAAGTTTATAGGTTGTAAAGAACGGAAAATGGTCATTAGTTGAATTTGCAGCATTAGGAGGTCAAATTTACTGAAATAAAAAGCTATTTCAATCAAACACATCTTAACAGGGCAACTTACTTGTTAACATATGACCCCTTCTTTGATATCACCTTCACAATTCTTGCATCCATTGAACTTGTGAGTTTACAGAGAGTTTCTGGTTGATTTTCTTTGCAGGATGTCAGAATAGCCTCCCAGAACTGCTGTTTTGATATGAACTGCCTCCCATCCTCATATATCTTTTGCTTGAGGATGCTCCAAAGGTTCTCAATAGGGTTGAGGTCAGGGGAGGATTGGGGCCACACCATGAGTATCTCTCCTTTTATGCCCATAGCAGCCAATGACACAGAGGTATTCTTTGCAGCATGAGATGGTGCATTGTCATGCATGAATATGATTTTGCTACGGAAGGCACAGTCCTTCTTTTTGTACCATGGAAGAAAATGGTCAGTCAGAAACTCGATTTACTTTGCAGAGATCATTTTTACACTTCCAGGAACCCTAAAGCGGCCTACCAGCAGTCTCCCCATGATTCCAACCCAAAACATGACTCCGCCAACTCCTTGCTGACATCACAGCCTTCTTGGGACATGGTGGCCATCCACCAACCATCCACTACTCCATCCATCTGGACCATCCAGGGTTGCACGGCACTCATCAGTAAACAAGACTGGTTGAAAATTAGTCTTCATGTATTTCTGGGACAACTGCAACCTAGCTGCTTGTCAGCATTGGTTAGGGGTGGCTGAATACTAGGTTTATACACAACTGCAAGCCACTGGAAGATCCTACACCTTGAGGTTCACGGGACCCCAGAGGCACCAGCAGCTTCAAATAACTGTTTGCTGATTTGTAATGGCATTTTAGCAGCTGCTCTCTGAATCTGATGAATGTCTGGCAGTATCCTTCCTCATTATGCCTTTATCTGCACAAACCCATCTGTGCTCTTAATCACCCACACATCTCTTCACAGTATGATATTCACGCGAGTTTTCGTGAAATATCTAATGTTTTCATACCTTGTCCAAGGCATTTCATTATTTGACGCTTTTCCACAGCAGAGATCCTTTTTCTTTCCCATATTGCTTGAAACCTGTGGCCTGCTTAATAATGTGCAACATCCTTTCTTAAGTAGTTTTCCTTTAATTGGGCTCACCTGGCAAACTATTTATCACAGGTCTCTGAAATTGACTTCATTGATCCAAAGAGCCCGGAGACATAATACCATGACTTTGATTGAAAAACAAAATATTTAATGTTTATGACACTTAATTCCAAATTTGCATTATAATTTGGAAAGCGGTGTATATACCAACTTTCCACTACTGGAGGTAATCAAAGCACTTTAATTTGTAAAGGGGAAACTCAACCCCATCCACTGCCAGCATAGCATCAGCCTGGGGGATGCGTGCGCATGACAAACTGGCTTCACACACGTCAGCTACGAGGTGGAGCGATGAGGAGGTGTGGGTCACAATCGTTGATTCACCGGAGCAAGTGTTCGTTTCCACATCTTGTGAAACCGACTCCTCTGCAACATCCCCCACTGCGGTTGGCCAGGAGCTATGCTACAATAACCGCCACTTGGCGTCACAACAATGACACATGCAACAACTCATTGGGCGTCAAAATACAGGCAGCTAGAGTTAAGAAACAAAGAAATCACTCTCCCTCACATTTACTCACTGACAGCGCAACACTGGTAGGACCACAACAAGAACAGCATATCTAAATAAACAAACTTGTCAAAGCGTAGAATCCGATGAGAGGCATGAGGTTTCATGTGCTGCTGCAGTAACAGTAGAAACGAAGATCACATATAAAACAACCCACAAATAGCATCAAGCAGAATGAACAATGGACTTCACCGCAGTGGGCAGAATGTGTTACGATGGGCCTGTATGAATGGATCAGTGGGCCTTCTTCGTTTCCTTTACAGGAGAATACTGTATGTATGTAGCTCTATGGAGTCATAGTTCTCCATTTAAAGTTAGCATGGCGGCCAGCCCTTGCAACGCGGGCCGTAGCTATCAAAGGAACCTATGAAAACGTTACACGATAGCTTCTGTACATTTAGATCTCCAAGTGCAAACTAACACACAGTATTGTACATGCACACACATACACAAAAACGTGTCTCCATTTATCCATTGTCTTACTAGAACTGGTTGTGTACGCAGTTACAACAAAATGGAACAAACACGCAGTCGACCCCGAAACGTCTGCGTACGTAGACTGAAATGCACAAAAAAGGACACCAAATCCACGCCACAGTGGTGGCCACTGCAACTCTGACATCGACATCGGAGAAAATGGACTCAGCAGTACTGTCGTTTTGAATGAGAAGCTAACTGGACAACGCGTATGTACACCCTTGGCAAAGTTCACATTGATTAAAGTGCGTGCAAACTATCAGAGAAAAACGATGTCCATTGACACTGGTGAAATATGATTGGTGGCAGTTTTCTGGAATTCACAACAAAAGGCAAGGCTCCAAACTGGGGTGCAGCCGTAAACAAAGCATGGGTTCAACGGACAGGACATACCCATTTGAATTAGCAAATCATACAGAATGAGGGTCAAAGGACTTGAATGGGACTTTTTTTTATCAGCCATGATACAGAATGTAACAGAGGTTCGATCCCACAGAGAGGCCACTTTAAGAGCTCTAACACATATCTCCTCGCTGCCATCGTCTGCTCCTCTCCTCCATCTTGGTTGTATTTGGTTCTGGATTGGTTTGTTTTGTCTCTCTGCTTTGCTGTCATGGTAAGATATTCCTTGTCCTACATGAAGTGCATCTGCATAGGAAAATAAGCCTGTTATGGTTTAATAATATCTGTCTGGTAGTACAGGCTTTGGATTGTGGATCCTAGCCTCTGAAAATGTTATCTTCATCAGTAAGACTAAAGACCATTCAAAGATAATACCAGAATGTGTTATAGTATCGATAGTATGAATTTACATTTTATTTATAGAAAATAACAGTGAGGAATGACAGAGTAAAGTGGACAATGACGATAGGAAGTTATTCTGAGGAATAACAATGTCAAGTGGAATAACAATGAGGAATAACAGTGAGGAACGACCGTGAGGAACAAGTGAGGAATGACAGAAATAAACGAAAAATGAAAGTGAGAAATGACAGTGAAGAATAACAGTGAGGAATAATTGAGGAATGACAGGAATAACCGAAAAATGACAGTGGTGTATGACAGTGAGAAATAAGTGAGAAATGTGAGTTGGGAATGCCAGTTGGGAATGACAGGAATAACCAAGGAATAACAGTGAGAAATAACAGTGAGTAATAACAGTGAGAAATAACAGGAATAATCAAGGAATGACAGCGAGGAATGACAAGAATAACTAAGGAATGACAGTGAGGAATAACAGTGAGGAATGATAAGAACAACCGAGGAATGACAGTGAGAAATGACAGCAAGGAATGACAGTGAGGAACGATAGGAATAACCGAGGAATGACAGCAAGGAGTGACAGTGAGGAATGACAGCGAGGAATAACAGTGAGGAATGTCTGGAATAACCGAGGAATGACAGTGAGCAATTACAGGAATAACCAAAAAATGACAGTGAGGAATAACAGCGAGGAACGACAGCGAAGAATGACAAGAATAGCCCAGGAATGACAGCGAGGAATAACAGTGAGCAATTACAGGAATAATGGAGGAATGAAAGTGAGGAATGAGAGTTAGGAATAAGTGCAGAACGACAGTGAGATATAAGTGAGGAATAAGTGAGGAATGACAGGAAAAACTGAGGACTGACAGCGAGGAATGACAATGAGGAAGGATATTGGGGATTACCTGTGCTCCTGGCATTGGGGCAAATGGATTGGTGTGCCGAAGAACAGGCTGGTTGTACATCATAGGCTGTGGTGCCATCATAGGAACTCCCCCCATATGCCCCATCTGATGAGGAGGCATCTACCACAAACCGAGAAAGAGACAGAGACAGGGTGGGGGGCTTAATGTCACCTGGGGATCAATGGAATTAGTGTGCAGACTCCCCCTCATGCTCCGAACGCATTGCCAAGGCCTGGTTACTATACATGCAGATAATTGCTTACCATTCCATAAACAGGCACTTGAGGTGTCGTCATGGGAAAAGCCACTGGAGCTGGAGCCTACAGAGAGAAAGAGTGAAATGGAGGGGAACGCTGACAAATGCACTTTTCCTAAATGCTGTGACTTCCCTTCACAGATACACATGTACTTACATAGCCAGTATATATCACTCCATTCTGCAGCGTTGGAAATGAGGGAAAGAGGAGAGGGAGGAAATACAGATAGGATTGGCATGGCGGCGGATAATTGAGTGGAAAATTAAGCAGGGAGAGGGATGAGAAATGAAATGAAGAGGGCAGACGAATAATTACAGTAGATTTATATTCAAACAGACAGAGGGCAAACGAATAGCGTCGGAGCTAGAGTACAGTACAGCCGCAATAACCATAAAATTTTTTCAAAGATGTGATTTTTAAGGTAGAATTAAAAAGATTCCATGTCACTAGATTCCATAAGAAAATAGTACTTTTAATGTTGCTATAGCTTGTTCTTAACTTGAAAGCATTTGGTAAGGGTAACCGGGGGCGTTCCTCTTACCATCTGTGGTATAGGCATGGGCTGAGGAGCCATGGGGGCATGATGGTTCCAGTTGGGGGTGGTGCACATTGTTTTGGACTGCCAATGATTCCCGCCAGTTGGTTTCTTTTCTACTAGCTGGGTCCACTGGAGCTCGGGTCTGTGGGACAAACAGAACTGGTCTGAGCTTGCAAACATCCTCGTCACACTACAGCACGACAAACTGGATCAGGATACACAAAGCCCCAGTATGATTCACTAAAGAGGGATCCACTTATATTAACTGTGCTGACTGCTCCGTTTCAAAAAGAATACACTCACTTTTTGGCTGGTGTTCCTCCGAACTGCAAGTCTGGAAAAAAGGAGCAATTGAGACTCAGCTTCAGGTAGTTACTGTGATGCACTTTTACAACTGCAGACACTGATAACAAAATACTAAGTTGTGTAAGACAGAGAGCGCGAGAGAGCGAGAGAGAGAGGTTTAATAAAAGAGACTCACTGCCAACAAGGTTGGCCAAGGAGGAGTCGAGGTCAGAGGGCATCATCTTCCCCCCAGGATGCATTGGGACAGCGGTGCTGTGGATGTGTGTGGGCTGAGCTGGCTTCAGTAGGTCCCCTGAGAGCCTCAAGCCTGAGCACACATGGGGAGACGGAGTGAGTCAGGTCTGGTTCAGAGTAAGTCAAGGCGAGAGTCACAGCCACACTCCAGGTCACAGGGTCAATATCAGGCCCAGGTCAGATTGGTCACAGTTACATAGGGACAGAGTGAGTCAGACGACAGGTCAATAACACAAGCCCCAGGCACACTTCACAGCTGTTTCAACCATGTCAGCTGTCCAGTAGAGTAATGCGTGCCGCGTTAACTCACCGATTGGAGAGAGCGGATCCAGCAGAGTTCGGACAGGAGGAAAGAGGAGAAGAGAAAACGGCATTAGAGACAAAACTGGACATGTCACTTCCTCTAACAGGCCGGGGTTGACATCAGCTCATATCATATTCACGTCTAGCTGCTGACACATGGGCTGCTCAGACCAGACAGTGGGTGCCTGTGGCCTGTGGTCACTGTGTGAAGCAGAGCAGGAGAATGTTCAGTTATCCCGCATTTGGCCAGACTATTACCATTTTGCAAAAAATATATTTTTTGGTCCACTTTAAAAAATATTTAATATTTAAAAAACCTTTAATTCCAGAAGGTGGATGTAATAAAATATTTATGATTAAGATTTATGCTCAAAAGTTCTGAGAATGTCAGTATTGGTGTCCACAGTTTTGGTGTCCACAGTTTGCTGCTTCAGTGTTCTTAGATCTTTTGGTCAGTAGTTACATTGGTATACTGAAAGATAATTACAAGCATTCCATAAGTGTCAAAGGCTTTATTGACAGTTCCACCCGGTACAGCCAGAAGAGGACTCGCCACCTCCTTGAGTCTGGCCACTCTCTAGGTTTCTTCCTGGGTCCTACCTACTAGGGAGTTTTTCCTAGCCACTGTGCATCACTTGTGTTGCTTGCTCTTGGGGGTCTCGGGCCGGGTGTCTGTCAAAGCACTTTGTGACAACTGCTGCTGTAAAAAGGGCTTTATAAATAAATTTGATTGATTGACTTTGCATAAACTTTATGTCAGAGTCAATATTTGCAGTGTTGACCCTTCTTTTTTTAAGACCTCTGCAGTCCGCCCTGGCATGCTGTCAATTAACTTCTGGGCCTCATCCTGACTGATGGCAGCCCATTCTTGCATGATCAATGCTTGGAGGTTGTCAGAATTTGTGGAGTTTTGTTTGTCCACCCGCCTCTTGAGGATCGATTACAAGTTTTAAAATGGGATTAAGATCTGGGGAGTTTCCTGGCCATGGACCCAAAATGTTGATGTTTTCTTCCCCGAGCCACTTAGTTATCACTTTTGCCTTATGGCAAGGTGCTCCGTCATGCTGGAAATAACATTGGTTGTCACCAAACTGTTCTTGGATGGTTGGGAGAAGTTGCTCTCCAATTATATGTTGGTACTACTCTTTATAGTACCAAAACAATAACAACTCATGAATGGTCTCATGATGCTTTACTGTTGGCATGACACAGGACCGATGGTAGTGCTCACCTTGTCTTCTCTGGACAAGGTGTTTTCCGAATGGCCCAAATAATTGGAAAGAGGATTCATCAGAGAAAATGACTCTACTCCAGTCCTCAGCAGTCCAATCCCTGTACATTTTGCAGAATATCAGTCTGTCCCTGATGTTTTTCCTGGAGAGAAGTGGCTTCTTTGCTGCACTTCTTGACACCTCCAAAAAGTATTTGCCTCACTGTGCATGCAGATGTACTCACACCTGCCTCCTGCCATTCCTGAGCATGTTCTGCACTGGTGGGGCCCCAAACCCACAGCTGAACTTTAGGAGATAGTCCTGGCGCTTGCTAGAATTTCTTGAGCACCGACGCTTTCTTCACAACAATTTAACCACTCCCCTTGAAGGTCTTGATCATCCGATAAAATGTTAATTTAGGTGCGATCTTACTAACAGCAATATCCTGTGAAGCCCTTTTTGTGCAAAGCAATGGTGACGGCACGTGTTTCCTTGCAGGTAACCATGGTTGACAGAGGAAGAACAATGATATCAAGCACCACCCTCCTTTTAAAGCTTTCAGTCTGTTATTCTAACTCAATCAGCATGACAGAGTGATCTCCAGCCTGGCAAGAGGGACATTGTGATTCATTGCAATTAATGTAATCATTCTTCATGACATTCTGGAGTATATGCAAATTGCCATCAACAACATTGAGGCAGCAGACTTTGTGAAAATTTGCATGTATCATTCTCAAAACCTTTGACCACGACTTCATATGCTAGCATCTTCAAATCTTTTATCATTTATGTAGACAGATGAGGGGCATCAGGTAAATAAAGCACTTTGGTGTGGACAGTCCACCAATTATTCAATCACAATCTCAATTGTCTATTGCACAGAAACCATTTTATATTCATGTTAACAATAGTTTTTTAAATTAAAATGTATCTTCTGCCACTGGACACAGACATTTAGAAAATCCCACCTTGTGGATAAGTCCAGAGTTACCGCAGGAAGCCATTCAATTGGCCAGCTCAGCCTGGGTCTGGGGAATTAATAACTGAATATGGGTTCCTCAGTTTGCCGAGTTCTAACAACTTAATGTGGTGGCTTGGGTGCCTGTGAGCTCAACTTGAAGTAAAAGGCTGGAAAATGCATTTCTTCTGGCGCATAATTATTCCATTCTAAACATTCTGGTTGAAAAGAGCGATAAAAAAAGCCTATCAGATGTGCTCCGAAAGACACAAAACTCTTGCTTGACTGTCAAAAAGCACCTGAGATGTGCAGCAATGAAGCAGCGATGAACCAATTAACCACAAATTGGTCATTCTACAATTGGTGAGTAAAATAGAGTTAAAAAATGTATTAATAAAATAAAAACCTGTGCCAAATTTAGAGCTTATTATTATAAAATGCAATTAAGGCAAAATTGTTTGTGCTATTATTTACATTACCTACCAGACAATGGTTGACAATAAATTATCACTGTCAAATGCTAAAATGTTACAACATTTAAAATGAACATAATGGTTTTACTGCATGTGTGCCTGTTTCTGTGTGTATGTGTGTGTACGCGCCTCACCTCCCCAGGCGTTGTTGTTTGACTGCACTGTGTGGACGTGCGGGTTGAAGGTGGGCTGAAGGTTGAACAGGTCGCTGGTGATATTTGGCACGCTGGAGGAGAGAGGAGGCACCATCAACACAGGGCAAACAGAGTTACAGCTGAGCAGACCCAAGCCTCGGTACACGGCAGATGTCCAGCTTACTTATTTGAAACGGACACAACCGAAGAGTTGGAGAAGAGATCGGTGGCACCGCCGCTACTATTGGCGCTGCTCACTGATTGGGCACTCGGGGAGACAGTCGGCGTCTGCGTGTCAATCACCTTGGTTTCCTCGTCCTGTGGAACATACGCACAGAACTGAATCATTGCGACAAAACTTATTAGCTTACTAGCTTATTACTAAGCCCTTGTGATATGTACCGTATAAGCACATAACATTCAAGTACAAAGAATTCTTAGAGCGATGCATTAACGTTCCAAAACATCTATTATTAAAAGATGACAGAGAGTGGAGGTGATGAATTCCCATCTGACCTTGAGCCTATTGTCGTCCTCCTTCTCGTCCATTCGGCTGAGGGAGATTCCTGTGCTAGACAGTGATGATACAGCGCTAGACAAGGTGCTAGCTCTGGAGAAGCAACACAGCGCTCGTAAGTGACCATCCGTGAACACTCACTGTCACACACTCAAAGACATTCCTCTGGGACTAACCATTGGACTGTTTTCATTATCAGAAAAACACTAACAAATTACGCTTGCACGTCTGGGCCATCTCTGTTGCAATGCACATTGTTTTCACACACATATATATATATGAATATTCACAAACTAAAATGTGCCGTGTTGTGTTGTGAATATGTATATACATATACACATCCGGCCAAAGCTTTAGCACGCAACTTCTAAAACCCCTGATTTAGTGCGCACCATTACCTGGTGGCTGTGGAGAGCTCCTTGATTTTACGCCCTTCCAGAGAGGCCAAATGCTGCTCTAAGGCTTCCAGGAGGCTGCTGGGTGCCTGGGGGAAGGAGAGGGGAAGGATGGGTGGGGATAGAGCAACATTAATGGGTGTAGAGCACTGTGTAGTATAACTGGAAAAATAGTAAACTCAGAGAACACAAACACACACCACATTTTCACACATTCATACATTTTGTGCACTGACACCACCAACAGACCGACATGAAAACCTGTGTGCGCACGCACGCACGCACTCGCACACATACATTCACACCCACAGAACTGCCAAATGACACATTTTCACAAGCTTATTCATGTTAACTGTAGTCTCCACATTTTTTGCATAAAACAATGTAGAATAGGTAGAATTCGGTTTGGCTCCAAGCCAGACATGCACAGATCTGTCATCTCACATGCAAGCAAGTAAACAGGCCCGGGAGGTCATTGTATATCAGCTCAGTTCTAAAGGGATTTCAATACATCACATTGACTGCTGGCATACAGAAAAGAGCTCAGCAGCCCGTGCACACGAGTATAAATAAATGCTATCACACACAGAAATCACAGACCATTGTTGGCGAGTTAACCAACGGATTCCATTTCAAGGAATAATTTGTCATACAATCTTTCATGAATACCAATTGAATAATAATTAGCTTTCAAGTGGTCAAGGAAATACGCATAATATTAGCGACTGATGTCATCTTTTCATCAGCTTAGTATCCAATTCAAACAAGTTTGGAAGCCAAACGGGTTAACTCACAGAAAGGCAAACATCTGATAAACAATTAGGTACACACATTTAGCAAATGAATCTCTTCTTATTTTTCTGTTTTTTTTACGTAATGGTGTTTTGTTAAACCACACGGATGAAAAGACGAGGATGATGGAATTCATTTTGCACATGTGATACCAGTGTTTCAGACCGACATTTGCTTTTCAATATAGAGTACAATCTGAACACATGCAGCAACTAGCAAAAAAGATTTCTCATATACTTATTTTTGGGGAACAGAGAGAATAATGAGAATTCTGGAAATCCTTCTTCCGAGAAATCTAGAATATACTAAATGTTTAAAGTAAAGAGAAACAAATCTAGAACTCAGTAAAGACATGGGTTACTATTTAGTTGAACAGGGATACATAATGCCTTCATAAGCACTGCAAACAAAACAAAGAATTACAGCAACATTCGTTTGTGTTAATAATTTCCCTAATGTGGAGGGAAAACACAATGAGTGTCACTGAAGTAAGCTTCAACTACTGTTTCAAGCTTCATATTAGCTGTTTTTCAGTGCTTAGGATGGCATTATCTACACCATTCAAGTAATATTTGCAGAAACCTATTTGGTAAAAAAACATTCGCTGCTCTCCCCACAGCTATTTCAATGGGAACACTATTCAGGAAGAATTATATAAAATTGTGTTAATTTTGAGGCAACACATGGATAGAGTATGACAAAAATCAAGATTTTGAGTCCTCTGTTAAGCTAGAGAGAGGTTCACACTTGATGTACAAAAGGCTTTTGTAGGACTCCCACAGCACCATCAGCCTGGCTTAGTTAGGACAGAGGCATAAGGTGTTGGACTTCTTAGCGCCATTTTAAATTCAAACAAACAATTCGGGGGGGGTTGTCTTTCAAACACTGAATTTATGAGAAAATAAAACTCAAATTAAGGTCAAGGAACGTTCTACCTCAGAATCTGCCCAAAGCAGGTAAATCTGAAAACAGGATTAAGAAACTAAATAGTGCGCAACCAGAATTCCGAGGGACACACATTTGGAACCCATTTTGGAAGTAATCAGGGAGAGAGGAAGGGGCGGGTGACAGCCTGTAGGGTGAGTAGGGAATGAGAGCGTTCAGAATGGAGCCACATGGGAGATATTGAGATGAAATGCACCACTGACCTGTGTGAGATCTGGGATGTCACCCTGATCAATTCCAACTTGCTGTGTCATAAAAAAGGAGGGGGGAGGGGGAGGGGGAAAACAAAAAAACCAAACATAATAAACAAACAAACACAACCACAGAATAGGGCGGGGGGAGGGTCAGGTGTGTGGAGGAGGAAGAAAGAAGAATCAAGATAACGGGTCCATTACTTCATGCAGTGACTACAAACTAAACCGAAAAGTTAACCGAAAAGGGGAGAGGGTTTGGCATGCCCACACGTACACACAGACACACACATATACACACACAAGATCGGACGACTGGTTTGAAATGAATGTTTACACACTGAAATGCCACTAACAGGTGGGGTGGGGCACATTCATTGGGCTGTAATACCCATGTGACTGTAAGGTGAGAAACATCCAAAAGGAACACACAACTAATGTTGACTTTGAACAGAAGAAAAAAAAAACAAACAAGGAAAGGACACAAATGACAAACACATTGTTAGACAAGTAAATGAATGGGGTCCTTAAAGTCAACGTTAGCCAGTTTTTGGATAGAACCACACCCCCCCATCACCCCAAAACTTTCCTCCAAATAGTAACCAAATCAGTCAAGACAGCAGGGGAGCGTTTTTCATAAAGGAATGCACAAGAAATAATCAAACTTCAGAGCGTTTTGCTAATTAACTTCGCCGTAGGGCCTTATGGATTGCGATTGTATAGTTTACTTGGATAACAGCAGACATTCATCGTTGCAGAAAGACAGAAACAGGAAGGAGACAGTAGTAAAACACATCTGGCTGAGACATGCAGCAAGCATCAGGACAGGCAGCACGGAGGAGCCTTTCACTGTCCTAATGGACGGACCTCTGCATTCATGACCCCAGCATTAGCCTCCGTCACACGGCAACAGTGTCACAGAGACAGAGAGAGAGAGAATGAGAGAGAGAAAGAGGAGAGAGAAGGGCCCCCACCTTCCTGCTGGATCTATCTGACACCTCCTTTTCCTCAACATATGGGGAAAACGGGGAAAGGCGGGAAAAACGTTACCTCAGCCACTTTGAGAAACTCAGACAGCTTGGTCATTCTGTTGAGAAACGTCTTATAAATCTCCAGGGCGTCTTTGCATTGGTTCTTCTTCATGTCAAAATATTTCTCTTTAGGATTGCAAAGAAAGGACATGTTAGCTCATTCGAGGAACAAAAAGAAAAAGGAAGAGGCAGGGGTGAACGATTTTAGCTAGTTCTTTTCCGATAAATGTTGAAACGTCAATAACATAGACTATAATTATCTAGCTGATGGGGAGTTTGCCCACCTAGCATGTTGATAACGCCTTCATTGTAGGCAGCGAAGAGGCGGATGGAGTCTTTAAAGAGCAACATGAAGGCGCTGTTGATGACTCCATTGGTCAGTTCATTTGAGTTAGCCTGGGAGAAGAACACAAGATGAGGCAGCACACTGTCATCCCAGAGTCCGTTTGGGGGGACAGCTGAAAACCACAATCAAGCGGCTCTGATGCCTACCTGGAAGTCTAGGAGCGCATCCAGCTGGTTCTGGATGATGGGCAAGGTCTTGATCAGCTTCTCAACGTTCATGGTGCGCATCACGCCATCAACCCTGTCCAGAGGAGATAGTGTCAGACCACTACAACAATACTAACAAACACGGTAATTCTGCACTAATTCCAGCACAGAGCCGCAACTGCATGTCTTGACACTTAATCTCACGCACATTCACAGCATTTCTAAAGCACCTTTCGAAATGACATTTTGTAAATTTAACATTTGTTTAACAGGCTCATAGGGCTTTTAGTTATTCAAAAGTGTGCTCAGGGCAGAGCTGCCTTGGAGGCAGAAATTATTTGATTGGATAATTCGAAACAGAGGGCGGACCTCACATTAAGTTTACTTTTGACTGATAATTACGATTTCTGTTTTATCTCTCTCTCTCTCATACATAGGGCTGGGCGATAATTCAATATTTATTGTTATCGAGTTTTGGAAAATAATATTGAGAAGAATATCCCATATCGACATATTGCGATAACAGCTGCTTTTTTCTATATATATATATATATATATGTATATATATACACACACACATATATATACACACATATATGTATGTATGTATGTATGTATGTATGTATGTATGTATGTATGTATGTATGTATGTATGTATGTATGTATGTATGTATGTATGTATGTATGTACGTACAGGTCCTTCTCAAGAAATTAGCATATTGTGATAAAGTTCATTATTTTCCATAATGTAATGATAAAAATTAAACTTTCATATATTTTAGATTCATTGGACACCAACTGAAATATTTCAGGTCATTTATTGTTTTAATACTGATGATTTTGGCATACAGCTCATGAAAACCCCAAATTCCTATCTCAAAGAATTAGCATATTTCATCTGACCAATAAAAAAAGTGTTTGTAATACAAAAAAAAGTCAACCTTCAAATAATTATGTTCAGTTATGCACTCAATACTTGGTCGGGAATCCTTTTGCAGAAATGACTGCTTCAATGCA